>NIVC01004484.1:0-44527 GCA_002269645.1 Macrostomum lignano
CACCAGAGCGCTGCATTATTTTATTTTAAATTTTCTTTTTAAAAAATGACAGATCAGAAACTTAAAAAACTCTACTACAGCGACAAAGGATTCTTTGTAGGAAAAAATGGCAGTCACCAAACTCGCAGAACTAAGTAAGGAACCAAAAGCTAAAGTAGAAAAGTGGCTCTCTAAGCAAGCTCTACAAGTCTATTTCCCACCAGTAAAATTTGAAAGGCCCCATTTCAGTATTTATAAACCTAATGAGGCGCACCAAGCAGATCTTCTGTTTCTCCCCAATGACTCGGCTACAAGTATGCTCTCACAGTATAGACATTGCCCAGATATAAGGAAGCTCGCCCACTCAAGACGAAGAAGTCAGAGGTTGTTGCCAGCGCACTGCAAGATATTTATAAAACTCTCCGCTCACATACCCCAAATCTTTATGACCGACCGGGTAAGGAATTCATGGGTGCAGTGAAATCCTTATGGAAAAGAAAACACAGAGATTCGCTATGGCAGAACAAACTTGCACAGAGACCAGGCTTTTGTGGAAAGATTCAATCTAACTCTAGCCAAGAGGCTATTCACTAAGCAGACAGCGCAAGAACTCAAACTGAGTGCGGGGCAGTACTATACCAAGTGGACAGAAAGACTCCCCACTGTTATAGAGCAACTGAACAATGAAGTCACACGCATGACTGGATTGAAACCGTCCCATGCAATTAAACAAGACACTGTCGAACTTAAGGCATCTCATAGAACAGACAACAACACGACAACCCCACACAACACGCACAACACAAAACACACCTCGAACTACCCTAAGCTTCCAGGAGTTGAATCACCATACATACTGACAAACTCTGAGTTTCTACGCTTTTTATATCTACCTGGAGAGCTAGAGAAGGACACCAAAAGAAGAGCTACAGATCCATACTTCAGCCTTGATGTACATAAAATAGACAGACATTTTACCTCCGACTCCGGTGACTATTACTTTTTATCTCAGGCCTTTAACCCTAAATCCCCCACGCGGTCATTCACTAGAGCTGAACTCCTAGTGATACCAGCTGACACAGAAATTAATTAAAATATTAAAATAAAAAATGACAAAGATTGAAACCAGAACCATCAATAAACTCAATAAAATCATTGAATCAAAGAAACCAGGTCTTATATCAATTAAAGGTGCAAAGTAAAATCGATCCCACGCAAGCAAATAGTTAGTGTAATGAGCAAAGACACAGCATCACAGATGAAAAGTCAGGAGGAATCCTACCATTAGCAGCTCTTATCCCAATCATTGCAGGCGCTGTAAGTGCCGCAGGTGGTGTAGCTGGAGGTGTAGCAACTGCTGTTAAAGCTGGTAATGATAGAGCCCACCAGCTTGAATTGCAAAAGATTGCAAGAGACAAAGGTATAACAATTAAGGCAGGAGAGGGCTGCCCGATCGTGATGATTGTGAGCATGAAAATTCTGTAAGCAAGTCTGACATTGTCAAAGCCATCATGACACTGCACAATGCTGGGTTTACAATAATGCGGATGTGATGAGGTTTAAAACCCCACTTTATCCAGCTTCATAAACCTAACGCTACTGATAGGGTGTAGAAACAGTTCAACTTTTCTATCAGGGTGGTCACCCTCAAAATTTTTTTTTTATTTTATAGAAAAAAATGCCAAAAGCTAATCCAGCAAAAGATTTAGTCAACAAATATTTTTCAAAAGGCGTCTCATTTCAAGACAAAAGTAATTTACTAAGAGAAGCATGTAAACAAAAGTTTAACACCGACCCTGGTCACCTGGGAAGCTATGAAAAACAGTTGGAAATCATCAAACAATTAGAATCCAACCAGTATGCGCCTATAAAAATCCTGCAAAGGAACACCAAGAGAGGAGTCGCAACTTAGTTAACAAATACGAAACTCTCACTGGTGAAAAAGCAAAGTACCCACAAAATAAGCAGGAACAAGAGAAATTAGAGCAATTAATCCATTTAAAAGAGTCGGAGCTTGCCATTGAAGAGATTAATTTTGCACAGAGGAAGTTTACAGAACATTACATAGAGTACACAATCCCAATTAAGGATACCACCGCAAACATCTACGACTATAAAGACAGCATCCAATCAGTTGTTGATCACACACTCAAAACACGCAAGACCTTTAAACTACAGATATCATTCAAGATTGCGTTTTATATGCCTGCGAAACCCACTGAGCATCTCGAGTATTACATGACAACAAAGGCAAAGCCATTCACACAACAGACACTGGATCCTTTCCTTCAAGATGTCAATAAGAAAATTGAAGCGTTTACATCCAGAGGTTCCGGATGGGTCGTGGGAGGGATTCAAAGAGCGACTGTCATGGTCATGAAATATGACCCACTTAAAGCCTCCTCTTATATAGAGCTCCCGCATAAGCTAGCCGGCAAAAAGCTTGCATAAATGTTAAAAATAAAGACAATTGCTGTGCCTATGGGCAGTTCTTTCTGCACTTCTTCATGATAGTGTCCTCACCACCCCGAAAGAACCTCAAATTATCAAAATTATTTCAACTACTATCTCATCGAATGCGAAAAGAAGGGAATCAGGTTTGACAAAGGAGGCTTGGCGATTTCTCAGATCCCAAAGCTAGAAGAAGTGTTTAATAACAAAATTAGAATCACAGTCTTTGAGTGGAGTGAAAAAACTGAGAAAGTTCAACCGGTCAGATGTAGCAAAGACGTTTTAGATCCTGAGGGAAAAGGCGGACTGAAGTGGATCTTCTAGTGATTGGTAATTTACTAGAGGAGGCTCACTATGTTTGGATTAAAGATCTTTCAAGACTCATTCACAAGCAGTTGAATAATCATCACGAGGCTGTTGCCATCTGCCGCTTGTGCCTTAAGCATTACAGTGGACCTGAACGCTTTGAAAAACTAACAGAGCATGAATTATCATGCGAGGATCACCCGACAAACTGCTCTCTTCCTTCAGCTGAAGAGAAGTATCTCCGGTTTAAGAACTATCACAAGATGGAGAAGCTCCCATTTGTTGTATATGCTGATTTCGAATGCTCAATCGTGCCGAAACTCAAAAAAAACTCCAACTCAAAAACATGTCCCCAATTCAGTAGCATATGCCTTTATTAATACAAAAGGACTTGTTGAGTATAATTATTTCTTTGGAGAGCAGTGTGTGGAGCAGTTTATTGCCAGAATGTTAGAGTTGCAAAAAGTGATTAGCACCCTTCAACCTGTTCCAATAATGATGACTGAGGAGGATGAAAATTTCCTATCAGCAACTCATTGCCACATCTGCAGGAAACATTTAACTTGCACTGATATTAAAAACCCCACCGTTAGGGACCACTGCCACTTTACTGGGAAATTTAGAGGTGCAGCGCATAACACCTGTAATCTAAAGCTAAAATCGAACATTCATGATCTAACGATATTTTGTCACAACGCAAAGAACTATGACATGCATTTAATAGTTGAAAAAATCGGCATGATTCCAGACATACACCTTGATTGCATCGCAGAGAACAAGGAGAAGTTTAAGTGTGTTGATATTAAACAGGATAATTCGGGTACAGGTAAAATAAGACTGAAGGATTCATATCAATTTCTAGCTGCCAGTCTAGACGAACTAAGCAAGAATCTAAAAGATGAACAATGTACATATACAAAGATGTTTGCAAGTAAAATTAACAACAGTGATGAATCATTTAAACTCCTGAGAACCAAAGGCTTCTACCCCTATGAAAATATTACTGGGTATCACGTATTTGAAGAAGGTTTACCACCACAGGAGAAGTTCTTTTCAAAGCTAACAGACTCTGGAATCTCTGACAAAGACTATGAGCACGCGAAGCATGTCTATAATTACTTTAATTGTCAAAACTTCTTCCAGTATCACCTGCTTTACCTCTTCACAGATGTGTTTCTGCTGGCCGATGTGTTTGAAACCTTCAGATACACCTGGTACACAGCATATGGCCTCGATCCAGCACATTATGTGTCTCTGCCTGCCACTAGCTGGGAATCTTTGCTTAAAATGAAATGGGATCAAGATCCAGATTGGTACATTGAACTTCTTACAGACATTGACATGTACAATTTTGTCGAATCGTCAAAGCGAGGGGGAATCTCAATTTGCACATATGCAAAAGCAAACAACCCTACATTGATCTTACAATAAGGAGCAGCCCTCAAACTACATTACTTACTTGGACGCTAATAATCTCTACGGGTGGGCGATGAGTCAAGATCTTCCAGTTAGAGATTTTCGATGGCTACCCTCATCAGAATTCAAACAGGACTTTTCATTGGCTGCCATTTATGAGGTTGATGTTTACATTCCACCAGAGCTTCACGACTATTTCTCTGACTTTCCACCCTTCCCAGAGAACATCAAGTGCCCGAAAATAATCGAAACTCCCAATGATAATAATGGAACTTGGCACCTGTCAGGAACAGAAAAAGAACATACAGAAAACTAACACAGAATCTAAACAACAAGACACGTTACAAAATCCATTACAAACTGCTTCAGTATTTTATCTCACTTGGTTGCAGGGTCACCAAAGTTCACAGGGCTCTTACATTTACAGAGGAAGCGTGGATGAAACCCTACATTGATAAGAATACCCAGTTTAGGACCAAAGCAACCAACGACTTTGACAAGAACCTCTTTAAGTTGGCCAACAACTCTGTCTATGGCAAGACTCTTGAGAATGAGCGGAAAAGAACAAACCTGAAACTTGTTACCTCATCAGAGCCTGCTGTTATTCAGGCAAATATGTCAAAGCCAACATTCAAAGAACTCCATATCTTTAATAGCTACTTAGGTGTGATCATATTTTACAAAACCAAGGTGACGCTGCGCAAGCCGATCTATACAGGTGTCACTGTACTCGACGAATCAAAACGTCTGATGTACCAGTTCTTCTATGGCATGAAGCAGCAGTACAAGGATAAAATGAAACTCTTGTACACTGACACAGACAGTTTTATTATGGACATTCAAACAGAAGACATTTATCAGGACATGCTGCAGCAAAAAGATTTGTTTGACTTGTCTGAGTATGATGAATCTTTCAGGACACAGAATGGCGATCAAGTGTTTGACGCCACTAACAAGAAAGTGATTGGGAAAATGAAGGACGAGATTGCTGGTGACATAATCACTGAATTCATTGGGTTGAGAGCAAAGTCCTATTTTGTAAAATGTGAGTCGTCAGACCCAATTAAAAAATCAAAGGGAATTCCGAAACGTGTGGTTAGGAAGGAAATTAATGAAGCTGAATACAGAGACGCCTTGAATTGCAACAAAAAGACATCACATGAGTTCTCAAAGCTACAATCTAAAAACCATATTATTCACACAATTCAGCAAAAGAAGATTGGACTGTCAGGTGCAGATAACAAAGATTCATTTTTGATGACAACATTAACAGTCTACCGTTCGGGCACTGGAGATTAGGTTTAGGAGGTGGAGTTAGATTCGGGCACTGTAGATTAGGAGATTAGGAGGTTGGGTTTAGATTTAAGAGAAAGTTTAATAAACCTCATAAAAATGACATAAAAATGACGACAAATAACTTTCTTGAAGATTTGGCTAACGAACTGGAAATCCCAAACTTTAGAGGAATATTTATGAGGGACACTCTGCCTGATTTTCCTCTAAGAAAGGAATGCGGCATCATGAACTTTGACACCACCGATAAGCCAGGATCTCATTGGGTTTGCTGGGTGATTGATCCCGATCGCAAGCACAAGTGTTATTACTTCGATAGCTATGGGACGGCAGTACCAGAAGAGCTAAGAAATTATATGAAGGGGAAAAATAATAAAAAAAATTATCGCTCAGACTTTATTCTCCAAGGTCTTAGCAGTGATATTTGCGGTGAGCTGTGCATGACTGTTTTGTATGCAATGACCAAAACACGAAAGACCTACAAGGAAATTATTCTTGGCTGTGTTTCATAGGGGTTCATTGTGCATTTCTCGTCGTCCTTCTTGCCGAATTTCTTGCCGACTTTCTTTCCACATAATGTTGAAAAACTTTCTCGAGTTCATTTTTCAGCTGACTCATGTCATCAGTACCGACCATGTTCAAGTTCATTCGAATTGATTGTTCATAAAGATCCTGAATGGTTTTGAACTCATCCTCTGAAATGAACTTATCCTCGATTGCCCTTGAAATGTACCCTATGATTGAAGTGTGCACCCCTTTCTCTTTTACTTGCTTCTCCTGTAGCTGCTTTAGTTTTTTTCGCCTGTTTCGCGCTACTGCTCCAGTAATTGCTGAAATAAGTCCACATGCAGCACCCACAGAGCCGAGCGGGATTGCGATTGGGGCTGTGATGGCTGGCAACACTGAGACAGCTGCAGCAGATCCAGATAGAACAGACACAGATCCTAGAATCATATTGCTGTAGTCGAAAAATTTACAGTGGTTGTCATAGCGCTTAATTTTCTTTGTGTTGTGGAAAATATTTTTTTCAAGATCATCTCGCATTTTTTGAATCTCCACCAGTCGAAACTGTTGAGAGTTACAAGTAATGACGGGGTAGAGTTTTTGTTGCTCATATTGGGTGCACTAGGTGTTGTGGGAGCGTTCGGATCATAAAGAGAGTTTTGAGCATCCATTTTTTAGGGAATTTTTAAAAAAAATCGGCAACTAGTTGGTGGTGGTTAGATTTGTTTTACGGTTGATTGCTTCGTCTGCAGTGACGGCAACAGGTCTCTGAATCTGCCTATTCATTATCTGTGAGCTCCATTCTACGCATGATCTCAAACAAGTCGGTTGGATCACTTGTTTCCCTTGTGGTCTGTGGTGCCTCTTCAGCGTCAATGTTTTTGAGATTATGCAAGCGTTCAAGACGACCGATTCTTCTCACCGATTTCTGCCATTCGGTAAAAACTAAATCTACAAAGACTTTATTTGCAGTAATTCTTACTTTGATTTGATCATGCAACGCTGTTGACTGAGTCATGAACTCTTCTAAATTCCTCACTTTACCTGTGTTGGTTGCTACGTTTCTCTAATTCTATCATGCAATGCTGTTGACTGGTTCATGAACTCTTCTAAATTCCTCACTTTAACTGTGTTTGTGAAAACTCCTTCTTCAAGAATGCGCATCCGCCTATCAATGGAGTTTCTCAGAAGATTAACTGTCGATCTCAAGCCGTTGATTAGCGAGACTATCGAAGTTATTTCTGACCTTAGTTCATTAGTTGCGTTTAACAACGGCACATAAAGCTTATCACTTTCAAACTTCTGCCTAGCTACTTTAAGCCTGAGATCTTCCATGTTTATTTGCAACTGGTGCATGGAGCGCTCTAATTGTTTCAGTCTGTTTTTATTCAGTTTGATCTCTGGGATCTTTTCGTCGCTGTTGATATATCGCCTGTCAAGGATGGATATCTGAGCTGATGTAAGAGCGCTGTTGCCAGAAATGGATTCACCTGCAAAGTTTATCGACATCTTTTAATAGCAAATTTTAAATTACAGTTCTTTTTTCTTTGCTGATAATCACAAACTGGTAAGGCTGATTCCACTTGTCATAGCAAAGATTAACGAATTCCTCTTGTGAAATCTTTCTGCTTGAGTTTTTTGTTGGATTTATGAAATAGGCAGGCGCAATGACCTCATTGTAAAATCTTTTTAGCCTGTCCTGTGGAATGGTTGGAAACAGGAGAATCAGATTGCAGTTCCCACGAATTGTTTTGTTCGGGAGCTCGAACCAATTCTGTGCAATGTAAATTACATTGCAATTGTTATGTCGCCCTCTTGTAAAATAGTTTTCTATCTGCTTCTGTGGGCCTGTCATACAATCATCAAAGACGATCAAATGCTTTCTCCCCTTTTCTAGCTCATCTGGTTGGGGTAGAAGTTTGGTCTTTGGATCAGCCTGTGGATCTCCATAGGTGAACACTTTAATGTTCTGCCATTTTTCATTGTCTTTGAGGTGCTTTGCATATTCAGCAGCTACAATTTCAGGGTTACTGGGAAGGCTCATTTGGTTATTAAAACATGCAATAATGTCCTCTTTGTGCAGTTTGTTTTGCAATCCAGAAATCAACATTTTATACTCATCTTGATACAGTGTGGGAGAGTAGATGTGCAGAGTGTCATAGTCGATAAAGCCAGGTCTAAGAAGCATGTTAAAGACTCTGAATGTTTTACCTGAACCTGATGAACCAACAACAATGCATCTGAAGTGACTCGGAATTGACTCGTGATGAGAAAACTTAATCTGATTACGCGTCCAGTGAGGATTGAAGTCGTTTGAAAAGTCCATTTTTTCTATGATGAAAAAAAATTTAAATAATAAATAATTTAGATGTGTCATTTTGGGACTTAGATGTGTCATTTCGGGACTTAGATGTGTCATTTTGGGACTAGTCTTGTACCCTCGGAAAGTACCCTTTAGTCAAATTTGAAACCACTTCCTTTTTTAATGCTAGCTCTCATCTTCTCATAGACTGCAGGGTCCACACTGTCTGGATTTGGGGCCAATGGAGCCAGCGGGGCCAGTGGAGGCTGAATCTCTTGTTTAGGTGTTACAGTATCCTTTATCTTTTTGGCTGCTGTGGCTACACTGCCAGCCGCTTCGGCAACGTTCTTGATGTTCTCTTTGTTCTCTCCAATGACCTTAAAAATCTTGGCCCCCTGAGCGATCAAATCGGCAAGGCCATTCCCAGAGCGTTCTTTTCTTGGATAGTGGCCTGCAGGGAAAAGTCCAGATCCGCGTTTAATAAGATTAAGTTCCTCTTTGTCATAGTATTTGTCAATGTCTTTCTCAAAAATAATTGGCATTTTTACTTGAAATAAATTATTTTTTGTTGAACCGCGAAAGCAGAAGCTCTCTCGCCCTCTTATCGATGTATTTTCTCTCAAGCATTTTGTTCAGAATGTTGACAAATTCTTTTCTATTCTCGTCTTTCATTCCGGTCTTTGCCGCTCCTAGAAGAACCGCTACTCGCTTGTAGATTTCAGCTATTCCTTTTCCAGATTTGGGTGGTTGGTCTTGGGGTTGTGGAGTTGGTTGGGCTTGTGGCTGCTGGGGAGGTGATCCAAAAGACTGCTCACTTTCAGAGATGGAACTGTCATGTGGCGCCTGTCTTTGTTGAGGTGTGAAAACTCTTTGATTGATTCTATTCATTCGATCTGGGGAGATATTTTCTAGTTGTTGCCAATCTGTTGGGTTTTGTTTCTTATATTCAGCTACTTGAGTCGGATCTGCATTTTCCAGTTGCCTGAGTACTTCTGTGAAATGTTGCTGCTGCTGTGGTTGTGGTTGTTGTTGCTGTTGTTGTTGTTGTTCTAGATATTTTATGACTTCCGCCTGATCTGGCAAATCGAACCATTGTTTAAAGTGTTTGTACTTTTTGAATCTAGTCAGGTTGACACCGTTATCATACATAAGTCTCAGGACTTCTGGGGCCTTTAGTATTTCTATATCTCTAGCAAGAGCAAAAGTCACTAGATCTCTATAGTTCTTTAGCTGTTTGTCCGAGATTCTCTCTTGGTTCTTGGTCATAAAAGTCAGTAAGGTTTCTGTGAAAGGAATGCTCTTAGTTTCCGAGCCTTTGACAACAGAAATATGTTTCTTATTTATGTCGATATAATATTCCACTGGTTCATTATAAATGTTTTTTCTCCACATACTTATTCCAAATACATATTTCCCATCATGTTCGACACGCTCTACTGGTCCAAAAATGTTATCTGTCACTTTTAGTTGTGATTGATGTGGTTGTGGTTGTTGTGGTTGCGGCTGTATCTGTGGTGCTTCTGGAATTTTGCCCAAAATCTTTTGCACTTGGGTTTCCTGTATGTCGTCGATAGTTTCTTTGACCTGATCAATATTTTTCTTAGCTTCTCCATACCCGGGTTTATGAAACTCTGTGGCTGCTTGGACAAACTCATTGTAGGATTGTTGCTCCTTATTTATTAGCCCGGTAACTCGTTTCTCTGCTTGTGCTAGCTTCTCCAATTCAGATATCTGCTGTGTACTTTTCCGCTTCATTTCTTATTTTATTTTATTTTTAGTTAAAAAATGAACGACCCACTGACACCAGTTTTCTACAAAATTAACAAGCCTATTTTGAGTGATAATAGCACAATCAAAGCGACTCAGGTAAGAGTTCCCAGTCAGGAAAATCAGAATGAAACTAATCTTGGTCCTGGTCAAACACTGACATTTACATACAATGGATGTTCGTCTTTGGTTAGTGTGCACAGTCTTAAGAGCGGCTTCCATATGACATTTCAATTCAAGACAAAGGGTGGTGCGGATGCGGCTCGTGCTAACGTTGACAAGCATGATGCGGATGTGGCTCTGATCAGTAACTTTTGGGCGTACATGTTCAAGGAGTTTAGTGTATCGAATGGGAGCACTGAGTTGGAGCGAATCGCCAACTTTGGAATTGTCTATGACGCTCATTGTTTGATCGAGAATCCTGATTTTATTCAATTGGGAAGTGGTGCGGGTTTTATTGCAGATGAAAAAGAAGGAGATATCAATGACAGTGGCTATAAAAAGAGGAAGAAGAGATACAACTATGCATTGCAAGGTGCTGATGATGCTGCTAAGAACCCGCTGTATCGGTCTGTTGATGTATTTGTACCATTGAGATTCATGAGTGGATTCTGTAATACATTTAATCGACTGACTAGTAACTTTAGCTACACCTTTAAGATGACTAGAGATGATCGCAGTAGAGTGTTGTGGACTGGGGCGGACCACACAAGGATGGAGGTGAAGCTAACTGGAATCGAGCTGTATTTGGAAGTCATTGAGCCAAAGACTGCACTAAAAGCGGATTATCTCAAGGCAATAGAGAAGGACATTGATGTTGCATACACGGCCTACATGTGTCGAGATGAGCGAAACGAAACTAGAACAAACATCTGCATCAAAGAGGGATCATGCAGCAATCCAAGGTATATCATTATTAATATGAGAAACCCAAATAGCATTATACGCTACATGCATGGAGACGTGCGGTCCATTCAGCATGAAATCAGTGATAATCTTTACCCTGCACTGCCACAAAATGGAGATTTCAGTCAGAACAAGATTAGCAAATTTTACAGCGAGTTGGTCGACTTGGCTGTGAAAGAGAACAATGGAATTGCTATCACTGCTCTCCAATATGGAACTCTATATCCGATGTTTGGCGCTGATGTGTCTGCCAGACAAATGCCTACTGATAACAGCCCTGTGAATATCGTGACTAACATTGAAAGGACTGCCGCAACACCCGTGGACCTGTACATTGTCTATGCATTTGAGAGGAAGGTGAAGCTTAACATGATCAACAATTCATCCAGTAAAGTTTAAATATTTTTTTAGGACAAAAAATGGAAGCTATAGCCGAAAGACTAAATAACATTGTTTCACACTCTAAGGAGAGCATTCCTATTACAATAACTGGGCGAATTAATGACTCAAACGGGATGTTTGTTGAAAAATTAGAGCAGGCGATTCGCTTGGATCCAGGCGCTAATTACCATGTCTATCTTAACGACTTCACTGGTTGGTCAAACGTTCCCAATGTGATGGCAGCAAATAATAAGTTTTATTACAAATGGAAAGGCGCAGCAGCAGACCCTGTGGTATTCCATGTGAGCACGCAAAGTGTGGATACCTACAATAACTTTCTAGAAAATGTCTTTACTAAGAGAGGCCATTTTGAGACACCTGATGCGAGTAAGCCAGAAAAGAAACTGTTCCCTGTCAAACTAACCTATGATCTCACTGTAATGAGAGTGGTCATGCAAGTTCACAAAGATGCGGAGGTTGAGTTTAAAGATGACACTTGGTATAGGGAACTGGGATTCGAGAAGAAAGTTTATAAGGCAGAATCCGCGGCGCGGACCGCCACTCAAGCATCGGGGACCGTTAAAATGGCCCGGGAAAATGTAAGCGGTTTGTTCTTAGCACCCAATATTGCAGACATTGTAAAGGGTTTGAATATTCTAATCAGAAGCAATCTCAGTCTTGATTGGGTATTTAAGGGAAAGCGAACGAATATTTTGTACAATATCTCCAACTCTGTAGCTGGAGGACAGATGGTGGTAGAGAAACCAAATCCAGTGAAAAGAGTTGTATTGAGTAATAAGGAGATTCACGAGATTGTGCTACAGTTTGAGACTGAAGATGGGGTAGGTGTTGATTTTAATGGGGAAGAGTTTGTATTGACGTTGATCATTGAGAGAATGTGAGAAAATGCGTTCCCTTTTAAGTATGCTTGCCGAGAATAGAGTGGTATGAAAAAATGCGCGCATGTGTACTCAAAATCTCTTACCCCATTCTGACAGTTTGTGGGCGCGGCCGTCTCGTGTGTGGGGGGAGAGGGGAGTGTATGTGTGTGGGTGCAGCGTGCGTGGGGGAGAGAGATTTTCACTTTAACTGAGCCCAGCCGAGGAAGAATTTCCTTGATTGATATTGGCCTTCGCTTCTCTTCTCTCCACACAAGTGTACAGTCTTGAGCACACTGGTTTCGGTTACAATCTCTCTTTCCACCATGCTTCTCCTTGGGGGGGGGTGGTGGGGGGGGTTTGTATTATATGCTTCTAATAAAGAAATAGGCAGACTGCTGAAAGAAATAGGAGAAATTTGTTTCTAGCGGACGCTCGAACTCGCATCGTATCTTCGTAAGTAAATCCTGACTTACTTTAAACCATTTTCTGTAACTTTCAGTTGCTTTTTTAATTCTAAACTATTTAAAACACTCTACTTATATATTTGTAGACAAAATGTTTAATGCAACTACAGCCAGAATCACCATGCAAGATCTCACAGGTTTTATCGATTCCATCGATCAATTTATTGTTGAGGAGCATAAGGATGACGTTAAAGACATGGTTCGAGAACTCTGGGAAAGATTATCTGAAGATGAAGAAAGGCATCTGCGAGTCAGTGAAGAAATGAAAATACGGAAGATGAAGGAAAGAGCCACGGATGTATTCCATAAACTTCGAAGTTCGCTTCAATATGAGAACGAGCAAGCGGCTCAGGCAGAGGTAATTAGTGAGGGGGAGTTAGAAGCCATCTGCAACGACATCACAAACCGAGGTCCTGTTGACAATGGGGTGCCGGAACTGCATGAAAACCTGGTTAAGCAGGGCCAAATTTACAACCGGCGAACTTGGGTGGCAGCATTTTTTCTTGGAAAAGTGTATGACCAATTTATTACGAGGCATCAGCAGACATTAACAAGCCTGGCGGAACTGTTCAGCGTGAGTTACTACCACGTGCAATCCCGCCATAACATCTATACTCTGGTGACCGAGCTTCCACGGCTCCGCTTTTGCTCTGTTTCGGCTACATTCCTGCATGACAACTCTAGGACGATTCGGAGCGAAAGGTGGTGGCAAACGGATGCAGCAGATTGGCTAGATCCGACTCCCCCAACAAGACCTCCATCGGCGGCTGAACTTCAGGGCCTTCTCGATGCTTACTGTGAGTTATCTGTGTGAAATGAAGGAAAAAACGTGTGTATTATTGGCCCACCCAATATGTGTGAAATGAAGGAAAAAACCGTGTGTATTATTGGCCCACCCAATATGTGTGAAATGAAGGAAAAAACCGTGTGTATTATTGGCCCACCCAATATGTGTGAAATGAAGGAAAAAACCGTGTGTATTATTGGCCCACCCAATATGTGTGAAATGAAGGAAAAAACCGTGTGTATTATTGGCCCACCCAATATGTGTGTCTTGTGCTAAAAATAGCCAGAGCTTGCTGTGTAAAAAAGCACGCGACAGTGTGGAATGTGGAACGTGGGGGGGGGGGATTTTCTCAACTGTAGCTGGACCAATATGTGAGGTGGTGGAAAAACCTTGTGTATTATTGGTAGAACCAATATGTGTGGGACAATGGAAAAACCTTGTGTATTATTGGTAGAACCAATATGTGTGGGACAATGGAAAAACCGTGTGTATTATTGGTAGAACCAATATGTGTGGGACAATGGAAAAACCGTGTGTATTATTGGTAGAACCAATATGTGTCCTGCGCTCTCCCCACTGCCTCTCTTTTATAAAAATATAGTACTAATGTGAATACTACCACTCAACTTTTTGCTGCAGATGATGAAGCTGCTGCTGTTGGAGACGGTCAAGCAGCTATGGATGACTGAGCTCTTTTGAACAACTTAGCATTGATATTATGGACTTAAAGTCGCTAATCTAAATACACTCTGGT
This sequence comes from Macrostomum lignano, assembly GCA_002269645.1. Lineage (NCBI taxonomy): Eukaryota > Metazoa > Platyhelminthes > Macrostomidae > Macrostomum > Macrostomum lignano. Next base: position 14,192 of record NIVC01004484.1, read on the forward strand.
TGTAATTTTTAAGCCTCTTCTAACTTCAAAGCCTGCTTATTAAAATAAATGATAACTGAATCAACATATTCCGGTTTTTTTTGCCAATTGACGAAGCTTCGTAAACTCTTTAATGAAAAAGCAGAAAATGCTAAAATATATTTTTAACCTAATGCTAGTAAAAGTAGTAGTTCAGAGTGAAAATTCTAAGCGACAGAAAATTTCAACTTACGAAGCTTCGTAAACTCTTTAATAAGAAAGCAGAAAATGCAAAAATATATATTTAACCTACTGCTAATAGAAGTAGTAGTTCAGAGTGAAAAGCATAAAATGCTAAAGTATATTTTTAACCTACTACTAGTAGAAGTAGTAGTTCAGAGTGAAAATTTTAAGCGACAGAAAATTTCAATTTATGGAGCATTGTAAACTCTTTAATGAAAAAAGCGTAAGATGCTAAAATATATTTTTAACCCACTGCTAATAGAAGTAGTAGTTCAGAGTGAAAATTTTAAGCGAAAGAAAATTTCAATTTACGAAGCTTTGTAAACTCTTTAATGAAAAAGCATAAAATGCTAAAATATATTTTTAACCCACTGCTAATAGAAGTAGTAGTTTAGAGTGAATATCTTTAGCGACAGAAAAATTCAATTTACGAAGCTTCGTAAACATATAAAAGACAATCAAGATTCAGAGAAAATTTAGATTTTTTCAAAGGGTAAGGACCCTGCGCTGATGATTTAAAGTCTTAGGGATCTGGTTTCATGTTGCGAATTGAATGTGGGGATAAGAATGCAGATTGTTTTCTGATTGTTTCGAAGATGCTATGGGTGGATGTTGGTGTCAATGAACATAACAGGTGTTACAAGGACCACTAGAAGTTACCGTTGTATCAGGACGCAACACTCGTAAATATTGCAAATTTATTTGAAGGCCCGCTTGTTTGCATTGCAGCTGAACTTTAAATGCTCATAACTCCGGACTGGTTGCACTTAAAAAGATATTTTTTTTCGCCAGGTTGCTCAAAATTTTATTTTCTTTAACATGATGCAAAGTTTGGCGCTATATCTACATGTAGGAGCGGCGGGCGTACAGTAAAGTAACGGCAATACACAATATTTCATTGCATACAGAATGAATAAAGTTTCAGTTACTTCAATCATTGCCTCCTAGTCTCGATAAAGTAGCAGACCATACTTTATATCCTCCAGTTTGGAAGCTTTATAAAGCAGATAATCTGTACAGAGTTGAGTAGGCTGCAAAGGCATTATATACACTTCACTATCAATAACCAGTATAATCAAAATCAGGAAGGCATAATATTTCCGAAATCTTGGCACACCTGCCCAACAAGGACTCCAACATTCAAAATCTTTCTTTTGTTGTTGAAATGAACAGTAGGAGTCAAATAAAACTTGTACAGTATCACAACTTTATTTTTATTCAAGTTCACATTCGATATAAGAATATCTAGTTTCAGAAAAATGCATGCGAAATTAGAAAACAAAGTTAAAAACTAACAGTAAGCCAATGTATTTTAAACAATTGAACCTTCATATCAATCAACAATCAAGTCACATTGTCAAAAAGTCTCTTAAAATCACAAAACATAATTAATTACAGTACTTCACTATGGTAGCTCAGCAGACATTGATGGATGAACATCTAGATTGGATGACTCAGCACAACTGAAATGAAACCAATGTGGGATTAATAAATACATGCTTTGCAATGAACAACAAAATAAAAGCCTTGTTTCTAGTTAATGAATATATTTTCTCTATAATCCAACATGTATGAAACAAAGTTTAGAATATCAAAATCATAGCTGGTTTAACTAACATGAAACTGACAAAATTAAGGTATATTGAATATAGATATAAAGGTGAATAGACAAGATATAAGAGATAAGAGAAGAGGAAGATGAGAGAGCAGAGAGGAAAGATGGAAAAGTAGAGAACAGAGGAAAGAGAAAAGACAAAGAGGAGAGGAAAGATAAGATAACAATGGAGAGAGAAGAGAGGAGAGGGAAAGAAGAGTAGAGAGCAGAGAATAGAAATAAGAGTTAAGATAAAAGAGGAGGGATAAGAGAGGAGAGAAGGGAGAGATGGCAAGATGATTTAGATGAAATGAAAAAACAAGAGAGAGAAAAGAGAAGTCTCAAAGAACCAGAGGGATTAAGAGAGGAAAAACATTTTTTTGCATATTGAAGGTACTAACTAACATAAGAATGTCATGTAAGTAATGAATATATATATGCCTATATAATTAATTATAAATAGAACCCTATATCTAACAAAATTTTCAACAAATTATCAAACCAATAGTGAAATATAGGAATAAAAATAAATAATAATAAATAATAATAATAATATATATAAAGATTAAAGATAACTGAAAGCCAAAAGGTTTTTTGCAAATAAATAATTCTGTATTATTTTAATACAAAGAATTGCAAGCAAACAGAAACTGCCAACTGGTAATAAAAGAAAACTAAAGAAAAAAGTTGCAGCAATATAACTTCTAAAAATAGGCCTAGGACTAGGTGCTATAAATATCCATATCTTTAAGATAGTATGTAGTACATTATAGTATTATTGTTAAAAGTAGAAAAAAGTATTTTAGTAAAAAATACATTCAGAAATTAAAAAAAGCCAATATAATAAACTTTAGCCTTGTTGTTCCTAGGCCTATGTGAAAACAACTTCAATAGGCCCTATGCTAAATTATATACTCAATACAAATTAAAGCATAGGTTAAGGGTTAACTATAGCAATATCTTATTGGTTGGATAGATTAAAAACAAATAGTAAACTATCATTTGACTTGTCTGACACTAACATGTCATTAGGCCTAAGCATGAGTAGGTCCTATATGAGATTAGTCTTCAAGTCTTCCAATAATTGAATTTGGCATGATATATTAAACATATATAGGGAAATTATTGATTTGACAATTTTTACCTTAAAATAACTAGATCTAAGTTAACAAGCTAGGCCTATTTTAAAACAATAATAGAATATAATAAATCATGGTAGGCCTAGGCATAGTAGCTATAGGCCTAGCTGTTGTTAGGCCTACGCCTACTAGCTTTAGTGTGATAATGACAACTGCCATGACAGCAAAAAGCCAAAAGGCTAAGGTTAGGCCTATAAAGTTAGCATAATAATATACTTGTTAAACTACTTTTTTGTTGATAGTTAATTAGTTAGAAGCCCATCTGATCCTTTTCTCAAGCTTTGTCGAATTAGTAGTTCTAGCACTTAGCAGTATATGTCAACTGTCTGCATAAAACCTTGGCTTAGGAAATTCTAAAACGAGTTTCATATAGTGATATAATTACTTAAAATATCTAGATTTAACAGATTAAAGCCTAAATAAAGTATAAATACACCTATTTATGGAGCTTCTGAGGCTCAAATGTAGTGCATGCTTCTTTAAAACAGTCAAGTAGAATACTTTTTTGAAGGCAAGTACCGATAAATACACGTAAACAAGCGGGCCTTCAAATAATTTTGCAATATTTACGAGTGTTGCGTCCTGATACAACGGTAACTTCTAGTGGTCCTTGAGGTGTTAGTGGACATCTGTTATGCACTGATTCTGTCAGGGATAATATGGATGGATTTAATACGATTATGTTCGAAGTTTTCGGAGCAAGTGCGACCCCTCCACTTTTTCATGATTCTGTCAGGGATAATATGGATGGATTTAATGGGATTATGGAGGACGTTTTGTGAGCGAGTGCGACCCCCCTTTTTTTCTGATTCTGTCAGGGATAATATGGATGGATTTAATGGGATTATGGAGGACGTGAAAAATTTTGTCCCAGAAGCCCCCTCATGCCTTCTACTTTTTCAGTTGAGGTTATTGATGAGGAAAAAAATACTACAATCGTACTCACATGTCACCGAGCGACGAATCACAGTGTTCGAGTGTTCGATGGCCGCCTGGGCCACTCCGATTCGTAATGTGGCAAGACCGATAAATATCGGGATGCGCTTTTGCAGAAACCAGTGGGATAAAATGCAGGTTTAAAAGCAAACTTGTTCTAGATTATAAGCTACAAGTATGCTCGATAATAATAATAGCTAAATATGCAAAGGTTACTAGCAATCTTGTCTGATATTTATAGTGAGCAGTAAATCGTTTTTAAACGTTTTCTTATTTTGGATTCAAATAAAGGACAACAAGAAATTTGACTGGTTTCTTTCGACAGTAACACTGTCTTGTACATTACCACTCTTGATTGGTGGTAAACAATTCAATTCAAAGATGATAAGCAATTTGCCGATTATATTTATTGGGTAAATAACCGGCTGCACAATTTGTTGCTGTAGAGCAGTTGGATTTCCGAGTCAATGAGAGTGTGTGTTACGTATTTCAATTAATGCATTAAACTTAAGGTTAGTTTCCTTCCCCTAGTGCCATTTATGTTGCGGGAATGTTGTACAAATGTTGACGCGCAACAAGTGGTAAACGTTGCTAGAAGCGACCGTTTGTCGCGCAAAACAACGTTGCAGAATGGTTGACGCATCAACATTGCAAAATCAACATACATCAACATCTGTGCAACATGTAGTCGTCGTGTCTACTATTAGTAGTATCTAATGTATGTGTATTATTCTATATACTACATATATTTCGTATCACTTTCATTCTATAATATACGACGACTCTACTATTACACTTGCTTATGTCTTTCTTTCGCATGCCATGCATTAATTTTGGATTGTTGTTAAGGAACTTCTACCGGTAGTAACACTGACTACATAGTAAAAAATCTGTAGCTTGCACACAGGTTCAAAAATCGAGACTCCTACATCTTGAAATAATACGAAAATACGGCCATGACTTAGCATTTGCTAAAAAGAATAAGTAAAATAGCAAAAAACGTTTCGATTTAAAGGTCTGCGAAGATTAGCTAATGAGCACCATTAATTTTTTTTGTTTTATCGTAAACACATCAGATCAGACGGTTACCATTATAGTAGGTCAAGAAAGCAATAAAAATATTTACTACATTAGATGCGCATGATGTGTATCTTTGTGTGTGACTGCAAGCTGCAACCTGCAGTGTTTCTTTTAATGAATAAAAAAGTTAGCAGGAAAATAAGAGATTCGCAAAACTATTATTAATGGCAACTGCTATTTGCATGCTGGCAAAACAGACATGTCGTTCAGAAAAGATGCAAAGATAACTAGAGATCTGATGGCGATGATTAAAAACAGCTATAGCCTCCAAAGAGATTCACCTAACCTAGAGCGAGTCTATACTGATCTTTGTTCTTAGAACTTAGAACAACTAGTTTTATTAAGCCACCAATCCCGTGAAGTCTGAACTCCTATTTACTCAAAGTTGAGTAAGTGTACAACCGTCAACGTTGATGACTTCAAATCGTTGGCCGCCATTGTCATTATCTTCGCTGCTGTCGTGAGCGCCCTCGTCGTCAGAACTGCTGTCGCTCTCGCCACTTGCATCGCCGTCAGTGTTCATGTCTGCGCCGTCACCTCCGCTTTGCCGAGTGCTCCTTGGGCCTGCAGCCGAGTTCCGAAGTTCTCCAGTCGGACGCTGTGCGGACTGCTGTGAGCACCTTTTTCGGCGGAACCGAGTGCCTGAGTGGCGCAGATGTTCGCCCACCGCGGATTCAATGGCCTCGCCTTTGGCGTCTTTGTGAACACTCCACACGACGTCTAAAAGTAGGTAAATACTGCCCATTAGTTTTGCTTACCCAAAGTAGATTAGTATCTAGATATGGACGTACAGAATTGATATATATTTAACTAAGCAGCTTAAATACACATTTTATCATAGAAGAGACAAAATCCTAAGCACCATTATGTTGCTTACTTTTGATAAAAGGCAGCAGGCCAGTTGACTCAAAGCAATACTTGGAAACGCCAGAACGCTTGGCACCACGGAGACTGAACTGATGAGCAAGCTTGTCATCCATGATGTGGTATAAGATATTAGCGACGGACTTCATTAGAGTTTTGCTGGTAAGCCGCTTGAAGAACAGAAACTGAAATGTGTGGAATGAATTCGAATGGTAGACTAGAAATTGAATTAATAAACTACAAGACATTACACATTAATAGTCATGTCTTGTAATGTGTTATATTCTCTCATAAAATACATGCGGCAGTTAAGCGGCATCCAGTCGCTTTTGTAAATCGTGCAATGATAAAAATCATACAAAATACTAGCACTCACTGCATCATTTAAGCAGCCTCGATCACTTGTTAGTCGTGTGGCCCACTCAGTCAGTTTATCGACTTCGGTAAATGGCAGATCTTGAAGTATAGGCCTGTCGGTTGGCTGTTGGCCGTGCTGGGCATTGCTGGAGTTTGCACCTGTACTACGAGACGAAGAGTTCTGCAGAGCAAGAAACTGCAGGTGAAAGTCTTTCACCTCTGTAGCCAGGCCACAAATCGCACCATGCATCGCGCGCTGGGTTGCTAAAATGAAGAAAATTATCGAGAAGATGTATCAGCCAGTCAGGGATAATAGTCAGTTAGTGACTCAAATAGATTATTCTCTATACAAACCAGATGAACCTCCGAAACGTTAAGTACAAATTAAAAAGTGTAAATCGCAGCAAAACTCAGAATCATGCGGAGCTGAATGTTTAATAGTGCATTACGCCATTTTAATTTAAATCGTAACTTTACTTAATTCTGGAAATGAAGAGCTCGGATTAGAACTTCTAAATTTTCTTATATCAGCGCCTCAGTAGCGAAAGAAATTTTTTTAGCTGGCTTACTTTCAATCCGCCGCACGGCTGTCACTAGAAAGTCCAATATGTCTGCACGGCTCGCGTCGTAAACGCCAATCGCAGAGGCCGCGGCAGCTGCAGCAGAAGCAGGATGGTGCTGGATTCCATGCCCCATCGGAGAGGCCGCGGCAGATGCAGCAGAAGCAGGATGGTGCTGGATTCCATGCCCCATCGGAGAGGCCGCGGCAGATGCAGCAGAAGCAGGATGGTGCTGGATTCCATGCCCCATCGGAGAGGCCGCGGCAGATGCAGCAGAAGCAGGATGGTGCTGGATTCCATGCCCCATCGGAGAGGCCGCGGCAGATGCAGCAGAAGCAGGATGGTGCTGGATTCCATGCCCCATCGGAGAGGCCGCGGCAGATGCAGCAGAAGCAGGATGGTGCTGGATTCCATGCCCCATCGGAGAGGCCGCGGCAGATGCAGCAGAAGCAGGATGGTGCTGGATTCCATGCCCCATCGGAGAGGCCGCGGCAGCTGCAGCAGAAGCAGGATGGTGCTGGATTCCATGCCCCATCGGAGAGGCCGCGGCAGCTGCAGCAGAAGCAGGATGGTGCTGGATTCCATGCCCCATCGGAGAGGCCGCGGCAGCTGCAGCTAAATTGGTGCTGGTGCTGAAGCTGCCACAAGAAGACTGTGAAAACGGGCTCAGACTCGATGTAGTAGCATGAACTGCGCTTGCCAAGATGGCTTCATGTTGGATGGAAGCCAAATTCGAACTGCTGCTTATTGTCAAAGGTGGCCTCGTGCCATCAGGTTGAAACTTTGGTGGCGCTGACGACTGTCCAGCACTCCGGCTGTTACCCAGTGTAGAGGATTTGCTCTTTGTCGTTCTCTTTCGGCCGGTTTTTCGAGTCTCAATGTCGAAATTCTCATTGTAATAGTGGTCGACAACTTGAATTCTTCGTGGAGCATCTATATCAGTAGAATCAACTTCTCCCCGACTCTCGTACCGCTTCCGCAGGTTGACAGCAGCGGGAAATTGATCTGCATGAAGGGGAATAGACACATGTACATGTACACTATATAAAATTACATCCTTTATTATTAGCTATGAAAATTCGCTTTCACGTGGGACTTAGTCATCCCACATCTAATTAAACAAGAAAAAATATCAACCCCCCGATGTAGATAATAGGAGCCACATTGAAGTACTTTTTTCTAATGTATACAAGAAAATAGTACAATAATTGCACTTAAGACTGGCTTCATATGTAATCATAGGCATATCATATATAATCTACCTATTTGAAAATAATTCTGCATTAGCACATAAACTCACCTCTCGATCCAATGATGTCGACTTTGTAAGGCAACCAACTATCGTCTGGGACTGACTTCGACTGGTTTGTCAAGCAAGCCTTGAACTTTTTCAGGGGAGGGCACAAGACGCTGTCGCTGCCCTGAAGCCAGGAACGACGAACGATTTCAATTTCTTCAGTTTCATTGAAGCGAACAACAACAAATGCATTCAGGTCGTTTAGACTCATTCATAGACTTGGCCCGAATATGCTGAAATAAAAGTTGGAGGGAAACAAAGCAAAGTTAGAAAAGCTATCGGATCGGAACACATTTTCCTTTATTATTTTATAGTACTATGGGTGAAAACGCAACGCATATATTTCAGAAGCCTACCTTCACTAAAAATCTGTTAACAAACAGCAAAACCATTTTGCGAAGCAAAGAAAACCATCTAAAAAGGGACTGTCATATATTTCGCATGTCTATGCCTAATCATGTCTAGGTCTATATGCGATTGTTGGAAAGAATTTAATATGAAAGCATGAAATTAGTGACAGCGTGAAATGATAGTATGTTCTTCCCACAAACATTTATATTTTCTAATATTACCTGCTTACTCAGTGGGAGTGGCTAAAAATGAAACCAACATTTGCTGAATGAGAAAGCAGCTAGCTAGAAGAAGTCAGACAGAGAGTTCATTCAGTTGCTTCCAAACATTTGCAGAGAAATGCTTGATGTGCGTAGAAGCTACGCACAGTCGACCAATGTATGTAAAATAGGGAGAATGCAGGAACGATTTTTGAGACTTACAAGCATCGCTTTACCATAGAAATCAGTCCATCGTACAGTTACGAGTGAGTTGCTTAAAGTATTGACAACGGAAATGTGCAGAGACATTGAGTCGAAAGTTTCGTCGTAGAGGGCGGTTTGCTGAATAAATTTCTTGCCAACGAAAATACAACCGACATCAGTAGAAATTATATGAGTGACTACAACTGCAAATCCATCTCGAGTTAAAATATAGCAGTCTGGATTAGCAACAGATATATACGTTCCACGCAATACAAGACTAACTTTACGGTAAATACCAAATGTCTGAACTCCTTGCAATGAGAAGTCTACATTCGAAGATGCAATTGGACCGGAATATTCAAAAGGCGACTGAATAGAACACATGTGCTTAGGAAAAAAACCGAGAGTCACATCTCTCTCCAGAATTCGCTTCACAGTCTGCTCGAGAGCAAAACGTGGACTGCGAACAAACTGGGTAATAAAGCGGATAAAATTTTCGCCCCAAAAGCAACTAAAACTATCCAACGGACCACGTCGACGAACTTCTGAAGGAATATGAATTATTGAATGCACAGTGTACACGATAAACTCGTCACCCCAAATAATTGCACATTCATTAACAATGTGCTTTGCCAAATCTTCGGCATAAGAGCAGTACGTTTGACAAACCAAAGGATGCGACAATAGGAAAACAAACGAATGCAGAGAAAGAAATAATTGATACACAGATTCAGGGACGTTTCCAGCTAAAACAATTGGCGCCAAGTACAAAATAAACAATCTAAACTCAGTTGCCTTCCAAAGACCCACGCACTCAATCGACCGTGGCTTTCGTGCAAAATCATGCGGAATGCAAGACGAAATAGAACACAGATCAGCACTTATCTGACGAATATTAGGTCCAGATGCTCGATGGGGCAAGCGTCCCTTACCGAGGAATTTTAAACATTTAGGAACAATACCCTCGTATATTAAGTGCATTGGATCCAGAGGAAAATCATGAACCATGTCGATGGGCAAACTTAAAAAAGGGCTTGGTAGAAGAACATGATTTGGGTATACATCACCTCTGAAGCCAAAGTCAGTTCGTAGTGCAGCACTTAGGTCAGAAAATGTCACTCTTCCATTACAAAAGTCCCCTTCAACAGTGCACTTGTCGCAACCAAAGTATCCCCAACATGCTTTTGTTCCTTTTACAAAGCTGCGTGCTGGTGAATCGCAGGTAATCATTGAAAGTTTAAAAGGTAATATGAGATCTGACTCTGAAGTGACAGTAGAGACAAATCCATCAGCCATCAAATCACGCAATTCAGTAATACAGTCGGCAAGAAAGTCCGAAGCAGAGAGGGGTTTGCCAGTTCCATAGTAAAGCCCGATTATAAAAACAGAATGAGACAAATTCGAAACTCTACCCAACACAGGCCACAATGTATAGGTAGTGCTATTGTGCACTTTTGCACCATCAACAAAAAGGTGGAGGTTCAAGGAATCCAGACGAGAGCGTGATCCAATATTGCTCAGGAGAAAGTCAAGACCAGCTTTAACGCCAAAATGATAATATCGCCCTGGGTTGACATAGCGAAAAGTAAGCTCCCTTGGTGTAGTCATTAGTCCACGATAGTCAGCAGCTAGACCAGGAAACTCGTCTTGTAGATTCTGAAGCAAGTAGTTCACGCACGGCACTTCTGGGCCTGTTGCTTTAACCCAGTCTCGAAGCATGGCCTCGAGTCTCGCACATTGGTTGTCATCAGAATGAAGGGCTGATTCAATCGTTGAAGAAGTCAGGTTTCCTAAATGTAAGAAATAAATAGCTAGAGTATTATCAAAAACTATTAAAAAGATTATGCACATACTTGTTGATAAAATCACATTTTTACTCTAAATTTTTGTTTAACTTTCAAAGTTACAGAAAAAATTTAAGTTAATTTATTTGTAAAGCAGAAATGAATAATGGATGGTGTAAGGTTCATATTCAGTTTAGAGGATCAAGCACACTAAGATGTCAATAAAAAGTGTTGAAAGCAATTAGGGGTTATTATAAAAAATAGATACATTCAATCTTACCAACATCATCACTAGTCATCTCCTGGTATTCAAGTTCCATTTGAGACTCTTCTGTGGGCTCAGGAGCAGCATGAATTCCAAGCTCTGCCATAGGCTCAGTTGGCTGTTGACTTGGATCTTCAGTGTGACATGGGCAATGCAGCATAACTGCAGCTTCCTCGTAGCTTCTCTTAATATGTCGTTGGACTGTTCGCTTACTGGCTCCATGAACAGATGTTGAGGAAAAACCTAGACAAATTATAGAGAAATGGATGAAATGAAAGCCTCATAATTACGCCAGCATAATGAAGCCTTCTATGCCTTCAATACCTTGAGCAAGACCTAGCAAGAAACTGTCAGAGTATCAAGATCATACCCTTGATAATGAGTACTCAACATAAGTATATGCTTATTGCAACATATATATAATATAAATTATAGCAAAAAATATGTTTATATTACAAATCTAATATACAATCCACAAATTTCCTAAAACTTGCATCTTGTGCTTTAAAGAAAATAATAATTGTTTAACAACATTGCAAGCTTTATTTTCTCCAAACAGAAGCATTATAGATAAAAAAATTTACTCAAAGTTTTGCCAAAAGCAAAAATAAATCAAGTTGACAATTATCATTATGAACAAATCCCAAATACACCAAATTCATCATTTAGCATAGCAAACATTTTTATAGGCAAGGTTTGATTTAGGGTCTAATATAGTAGAACTAAAACTAATAAATATAATAAATAATAAAACTAATATAGGGTCTTTAGGAGCATATATAAAAATTAACAAATTAGGTTGAATACAAATAGCCAGCATTATATACTTTTAAGCTTGATACTCAAGTCTCTTGAATTTTGACTAGCACTTCATATCCAACAAATAACTTTTCAATAAATTTTGTTTTATTTAAATTAATTTAGCTATCATTAGCTAGTTATTAAATATAACATTTCTTATGAAACAATCTTATACCATAGTCCAGAAGAAGGCATCTTGTACCCCAGAAATTTCTAGGGTACACTCAAGAAATTTAGCATACATTGGCATACACAAAAAGTGATTTTCTAAGGCTTTTGGCATATATGTTTAATATTTTTGTGACACACAAAGAATGAAAAGTTATGTTATTAATAATTGTTACAATAGTTGTCCATGCATACATTACTATAAAATTTGATATAAAATTAATGCAAAACTGAATTCTGTTTTTTATAAGTTAAAAGTCATGATTTTTAACAAAAATGCACAAAGTTTACTTTTGTTTTTTTAATATATATAACATTATATAAATATAACTATAACTGTTATTTTTAGTTTTTAGCTCATCTCATTTAAATTAAATATCTAAATCACCCATCATGTTCCATCACTTATTCCTAGCAATTTAGATGTTTTGTGTAAAGTATTATAAATGGTATATATTGGCATTAAAAGAATGTTGACAGTTTTTTTGTGGGGCACATATAGTGTTCTGAACTATAGATCTTATACAAAAAATCTATGATTTGCAACACTTTTTATTTATAGTTGAAATTTGCTCTTTAATCATTTCTAAGTCTATTTTACATCCAAAATGCAAAAAAACTTATTGATATTTGCAATCTACACTTTAATCTTTATTTTGGCAGTCTTAGTCTTACTTCTTATAATAAAGGAATGTTTAGACAAACATTTTATGATATAGAGCAATAGGCCTAATATAGATATATAAATAGACTATACCAAATGGTATATAATTGAGGCAAACTTGAACTAAAAATAGTTAGTATATATATATATATATATATATATATAATCATATTTATACCAACAACATGAGTTTGTATTATATTTATATTATAGGGCCTAGCAACATATTATACTAACTAACCTTAAGTATTAGGCCTATACTAACAAATGTTTGGCCTAAATAAGGCTAAGCATAACATAATCAAAATACTTTATATATTAGATAAGCATAAAAAATATATATTAGAAACAGAGTTTCATTGCATTATTATTTACCTACAACAACTGTGTCTTCACTTAGAGTAGGTGCAGAAGCAGATGGCCCAGACAAAAATACAATATTAGATGCTAGACCACTAAGGGCCTGGTCCTGATTATTTGCAACTTCAGGTTCAACTTGATCTTTGTCTATCTCTTGGGTAGTTTTGCAAGTTACAATCAAGTAAACAAAAAAAGCTATGGTTGTAATCCCAGGAGCAAACAAAAAAACTGGCATTCCCAACTTAATATAGTAGCCAGGCTAAGGCCTAGGCAATAATATTTTTATGTTCTTTAAGTTTAAATTCAAGGGCTAGTGTAGTAGGAAGAGCTTTGCAACAACAGATTTTTATCTAATTAATTTTAGTTACGTTTTTGTATTCTAGGCCTTCGACTTATGCCAACTTTAAAGCTAAGCAAACATGCAATAAACCAAATAAAAAGCTAAACAAAAAGTCAAATAGAAAGTTAGGTAAACAGTAGGCCTAAATAGCAACGATTTTTTTTGCAGCTAGAAATCCGTGTCGATGTGCCTGACGGTAGAAATTAAATCAAGTTGGTTAGTAAAAACTGTAGCAGCTACATTTAACAAATCTTTACGTATACATTAAAGAAACAGATTCTTCTGAATTAGAATTACATAAATGAATAACTCCGTACAATTTTAATTTAAGGAGCTCCCGAATCTAAACGAGTTGCAATAATTCAATTGCCAGAAATTCACACATTTGAAATCTTTTTCTATATCAATGTTCCTGCAACAATTCAGCAACATTTTTATGTCAACGTTGATGCCAAGCGCGCGCTGTCAACAACGTCAATGTTGCAGCAACTAAAGATGGCACTAGGGGCTTAAAAGGCAGAATGCGTCTTACCCAGTTATATGGCTCAATTTTACATACGTTTGGATCAATGGATCAAAAGCACGTTTTGGCACGACTTTGGATGAAATATTACTCAATATATGCTTAGCAACGGTAAAAATTGCAACACTTCATCAGTAGAAGCCTTCACCTGTTGTTTCAAGTCACAAGGTATTAAGAGGTTTAGTGTTCCCGTCAGCGTATATTTTGGTCCACCCTAGGTCCTGTTCAAGAATATATGCCAAATATAAGTACAAAAACGTCCATGTTTGGGATAAAGAATAAAAGTAGTACTTTGAGCTTCACTAGGTGGTAAACTTATTTTAACTAAAAAATATTTTAACTATATTTTTGTATCCATAATTACCAAGAAAAAATTCCAAGACATATCCTTGTGTCTAGCTATACTCTAAAGAAGACGAAAGAATTCAGGAGCATATGCACGTTTTGGCGTTGTGAGCTGAAAATATTGTAGAAAATAATGAACTGCAATGAGATAGACTCTCTGATGGATACTGCAATTGTCTTCAATAATTATTTCTTATAGCTCGTATAGAGGAAGGCGAAGCAAAGCTCGTTTGTTCACACCGACATCTTATTTGACTGATTTTACCGGCATGTCAAAAAGTTCTGCACTTACACAGCAAAATCAAATTATCTTCCCACTTTTTAATTAACTTCGAACTCCTTTTTGTCCTACATGAATTATACATGTACTGAAGTACTATTCGACAAGTCTGAATTTGTTAAATATAAACTGACATAAAGTGATCAAAGCCATTCCGAAATTAGAATATCCAAAAAATAGTCAGACTACCTTCACTTACCTTCTCTGTCGGTAGTGTGCAGTCCGCTAGACTAACCAGTTTTCAAACCGGTTTTAAAGCAGCGCATTTCTATTCTCAAATTGTATCCTATTTATATACAGATTGTAGTATGGGTTGGTTCAACACGGACGCACTTGCACTGGGGAGATAGGCGGCAATGATAAAGGATATGGCGCAGCACCACAGCAATCTATAGGCCCAGGGGAGAGATAAGGGTTGTAATTTGCGAAGGATAGGGTGAGAGCGAGCACTTGCGCAAGGATTTTCACAAACTCAAAATTTCACAACGCCGAAAACTACTGCATGGCTCTTGTTACAGTAAGTTTTCTGCGTTGTAAAAAGGTCCGCGGCAAGCTGGCGTAGGGCTCAGCCATGGATGTTGCTAAGCAGCGCTCGAACTTGTTGAGCCGGGTAAATAATAGCGTCATTCGCACGAAAAGTGCAGGTGCAGGCTTTAGTTCGCTTTGCGCTCAGAGGGCCGTAGGCTATATCAGCTCTAGCCCCCACCCTTAGCCAATTTTGTCTGACGGCTTCTTACTCTCCGCTCTTCATGTACCTGTGTGCAACGTTAGTTGTCTAATCGCCAAACTGCTGCCACAAAATGCCTCTGCGTTAACTGCCTTCACGGCTGAAAATACAAGCGAAACTGTTTTTTTGACGCGAATCGGCTGAGTGATAACCGCGAGTCTATCCAAGGCGCTTACTCGCATTTCTGTCCTTGGATTCAGAACTCTCCCCCTTCGTGGTGCGTCCCTGTTAGACTTAGGCAAGCTGTAACCTGGGTTTTTTAATTAAAACAAAAAATTAGTAAGATGTGCATAACTTTGAAGGGAAAAGTGCAAAAATGAACTAGTTTCTTCATCAACACTAATATAGGCTTTCAATTGCTCGCAAGTGTATACACAATGGGGAGGTTGAATTTTACCGTCCCACTCTGCCATTTGATACGGTGTGCGATCCATTCGAGCTTCTGCAACGAAAAAATCGGGTCTACGACAATTGACTGCCACAATTTGACTGCCGACAATTTGACTGCCGACAAAATGACTGCCAACAAAATGACTGCTGACAAAATGACTGCGGCAATATGACTGCCGACAATATGACTGCAGCAATTTGACTGCCAGCAAAATGACTGCGGACAAAATGACCGCCGAGCAATTTGACTGCTGAGAAAAAGACGGCGGAAATTTGACTGCCTTAAATACTACATGTAGCTCGTACATCCTTTTTATATATGCATTAATCATATTTATGCAGGACTAACAATTCGCACTTAACGAGCGAAGATGCAAGCTACAAGCCTAACCTATTGTTTCAAGTTACAAGGCAATAATTGTGGTCTAGTGCTCTCGTCAGCGCATATGTTGGTTCACTCTAGGTTCTGTTTAGAATATGTCAAATACAAGTACGCGTACAAAAACGTCCATTTTGGGATAAACAATAAAACGGTTCACTTAGGCGTTAAGTGTAAGGGGCTGAACCCATCCTCTTGGCGCAATAATTTGCATACCTGTGTGTTCTTACAAATATTTTAGCGCCTTGCCTACTCGTATACATTTCAAAGGGTTCTGAGTTAACGCCTTCTTTAAAATACAGTTCAAGGAGGTCTAGCTAAACGGTGCCTTATGTAGCAGTGCATAATCACTGGTTTGAAAATTTGATACATTTAAGTCAAAACACAGAATACAGGTGTTTTGCCAGCCAGCTCGTACTGAGTGAATTTATAAAAGAATTTGTATACAAAACAGTCGCTCACTTACTTTGCTAATTTGTTACTGGACGAATAACCGCTCAGACTAAGAGTGATTTCAAATTGGCAAAAAAACGAAGCTAGCTATCAGATATATACTGTATACAGCAAATGACACCCATTTTAGTACCTTGAAATAAGCCGAAAGATCTGCAGCATGGAAAAGAGTTCTTTTATTCGAGCCAGTAATTCTCTTTCCAGTTTGGATGATGAGATGGCGTCATTGTGGGCGTTTCAGCCATCTTATCTCCCTCACCCTCATCAAGCAACGAGCAAATGAACAACCCCTCCCCAAGGTCCATGACAGCCGAGATGCTAAAGCTCTCTATAGAATTCTTGCCATATCTTACACTGTCTTTGATTTTCATCAAAGCAAATGTACGTTTGTACACTCTAAGTGTTCTATCTGCTAAGGGTTTTGGATGTAACAGTGCTCATCTCTGTACTGACTCTAACAGTTAAGACGAAAGAATCCCTAGAAGCTCTAGAATAGCTCGTAGCACAATCCAACTCGTACTTGTGCGTCTTACCACACTCAGCTTTTCGGTTGAAAATGGTGCCACTTGCCTCACTTACTTGGCAAACAAGTGGATAAGTTCACGAATGTAAAAGTAGCAAAAAATTTCAGGCTGGGGAAACTAGCTTATCTTTATCGAGGTCGCTCTGTATGGCAGCTAACGCACATAGAGGGAGCATTGAAGGCTCGTTCACGCCACCGCCATCAATTGAGTCTTTAATCCACACGACTGATGTAAAAGCAACGAAAGGTATGGACCAGCTAACTAGCTGTGCCATCACGCTAAAACCAGTCACATAAGATGTCGGTGTGGACAAACGAGCTTTGCTTCCTCGATACTTATTGAAGCCAAATGCAATATCCATTAGAGTCTACCTCATTACAGTTCATTATTTTCTACAATATTTTTCAGCTCACAACGCCAAAACGTGCAAATTCCCCTTAATTATTTTGTCTTCTAGAGAATTAGCTAGACACAAGGATATGTCTCGGAATTTTTTTCGGCACCTATAGATAGCTAAAAAAGACTGTTAAAATATTTTTTTCGCTATATCCGCATCAAAAAATTCTGCTCTAGCCAGCTGGCACTAGAAAGATAAATAGAGCTCCACCGGGTTGCCTGCCATGACTGCCGTCGAAAGATAAAAACGTTTAAATATTTCTTTTGTCTCTGTTTCTTGCCGAATATTTTTCAAGACGCCAAAATTCAAGTTTTCAAAGAGCTGAGTGAGTCTACACTGAAGCAATGGCACAATAGCCACTCGTGCCAGCCCACACAATACAGAAACGTTTAAATAATTTTTTTGTCTCTGTCTTTTACCGATTTTTTCCAAAACGCCAACCCTCCCATTTTTAAAGAGCTGAGCGAGTCTACACTGAAGCAATGGCACAATAGCCACTCCTGCCAGCCCACAATACACAATAGTGCGACCAAATTCTATCGCTCGGTCCAGCGATATGCTAGCAGCTATATTATTTTTTTTTCTTGGGCCTAGCTCGCAGGACATTACTTTTACGAGCGATATAGGCTCCAGAGATGCATTGCTAACTCGTAAGACCTATTAAATTCGCCCCAAAGATGATCCGAAGCTCTACTGAACAGGCTTTTTTGGTATTATCCAGGGGGGGGCAGCAGCTTCAATTGTGCGAGCAACTAGTTGGTTGCTTAAAGAAACAAAATTCGCAAAGCACTTTAAAACAGGGCTGTTTCTTGCTAACCTTACCATTGTGTGTCAGTTAGCTTACCGGGGCCCGCAGCTAGCGAGGTGGAAAATAAAATGCCAACTCCGCTAGCTTTGAGAACACGGATTTAAGGCACGCATTCAAGCGGGGCGTACAGCGGTCCTAACTCTCCCATCGTCGGGTAGTGCACACTCTGTGCCTCGGGGGTTGACCATCATGGAATGATATTGTGCGACAAGCCCCGGGACGAATTTCGTGCACGAGGCCCACAAATTACTGTGGCCGCGTGCGGCCTGAGGTCGAACCTGGGTGCCTGAGTGCAAGAGTCGGACTTTTATAAGCATTTATGAGCCTGCCATTAAAGTACCATTACAGACAGAGACAATGAGAGAAAGAGGGGGGCACAGTGGAAATTTTGCGCGAACTTGAGAATTTTCTGAGCATCTTCTGAGAATTTTCCGTTTAGAATTTGCAGCCCCTTCAATTTCAATGGAATAAAAAAGTGGTCCGATGCGGATACAAAAAAGGCGATGCGAGATAAGTGCGGGCACAATTTGTGTATAAATAGGATAGAGTTGAGAGCAGAAATGCGCTGCTTTGAAACCGGGTTAAAAAACTGTTGAAGCGTACTGCTCAACACTGCTGCGCTGCTTTCTGCTACTCGCTTCCAACAGCAGAGAAGGTAGGTGAAACTTTTGAAAATTTGACTGTTTTGTTTGGTTTTATCTATTATATTATTTATAATATACAATGGTTTATATTTTAACAAAGTTAGACATATTAAAAACATTATTGACGTAGGAAAAAAAGTTCTAACTTGGAAGAGGATTTGGTTTTGCTGTATAATCGCAAAGATTATTGACTTCTGGGCTTGTTATTGTAGTTTTTGTTTTAAACAGCAGTTACACGTTATAGTAGAAAATCAGAGGGCGCGGTGTTTGATAAATAATTGCTCAAGCTGTGATCTGCAACTGAGTCCTGTACTACAGCATATCATATCGCAAGTGGAAAAGATCAGAGTGTGTAATGAATATAAGAGATGCCCAGTACGCACATGTTATTAGAATAAGTTGGGTTTTTCAATTATTAGCAAAATTGTTTACCTAAGTAGATTTTAAAAAAGAGTTTACTCTTGCAAACTAAACTAAAGGCAGCAGTTTTATTGTTTGGTTGTTAATATTAACCGGTCGTTGCATTTGACTTTAAGCTTATAACATTGTTTAGCAATTTGACGATCAATATTCACATTTTTAATGCAGAACAATCCATTACTACAAACAATGCATTGTCTGTAGGATCGTCAAACAGAAAAAACAATGCAAAGAATCAGCGGTCGCAGCACGTAACAACGATTTGTCTATGGCTCGCGCCTACCGGAGCTCGCCAGACAATCGTTGTCACGCACTGGGACCGCTGATTATAGCATTTCCCTGTCAATTTGGTCCTAGAATCACTTAATTTAATCCGCAATAGAGAATTCCAATTCATTCTGCCGACACTAGAGATATGTCTATGGCCAAATATGCTGTTTCGTTCCATTCAATTTAATCCTGGGAGCACCTATTTCGCGTATTTGTTTTAAAAGCCGTTAATAAGCAAGAATGATTGACTCGGAAAGTAGCGCCGCCAGCTTTGTCACTGCTGACGGGGAAGGAAATCAGGGAAGGAAATGCGCGAAATAAGTGCTCCCAGACTTATTTCTTTATTTAAAGAATTAAATAAATGCATATTTATCCATTGGCTTAATGAAAGTCTTGCATTCAACTATAGACAGAAAAGAGCAATACTTTATACAGATTGAGCTATCCCAACCATAGACAGAAGGGAACAATAAAAATGTGGACGGCTTTTTTCGGCAGCAAATTAATCGACTTTCTAGTCGTCAGGCATGTACACTCTGTGCCTTCGGGGGGGGGGAGGGGTCGGACCTCATTGGTCACGAAAAAAGCCGTCAACATGCATGTATTGCTCTTAACCAACTAACTTAGGGGAATTCAGACAATTGCTGTACGAAATTAAGAAGCATTCTAGAAAATTCTAGAAAGGAATAGGGATTGACCTATTAAAATATAACATAAATAGAACATATCAGAGTAATATGCAATGTCTTAACACAAGTTAACACACTAAAAAGTCATAATAATAGTAATAATAATAGTAATAATAATAATAGCAATAAAAATAATATTAATACTAATAATAATAATGATAACAATAATAATTGCAGAAGGGTTGCGGGCACCCTCGCGTAACGCCTTCCGTGAAATCGTATTATAGCCAGTGGTAAGGCAATTTTTAGTTAATTACTATATTATTATTAATTAGTTATAGTCCAGGAGTTACCATCACCGAATCAGAGTACTAGAGCCAAAGTTAACTACCTATATATTTACTTTTCCAGGTCGCTGTAAACCCGCAAAAAAATCAAAAGACAAATCGGAATAAGCCGGTAAGTGGCTGGCATTTGTTTTAGTTCAAAATTGAGTTATAAGAACGGAGCGTATCTAAATCTCGTTGCTGTTGTGTTGCACTTCTAGGAATTGTTTTTATCTGAGCATACTACTCTAACTAGTGAATTAGAGGTATTAGAGAATTAGAGATATACACGAAAGCTTTTTTTGGCGGTTGATGTACAAAAAGAATTGTTCCATTTTGTTAGTATAGAGTCTAGTCTAATTGGTACAACGACTACTCGTAGCTTGTCACATTTAGTCAGAGGCCTTGAATTCCTCGATAATGCCTTGTTGCAGCAGTTAATCGATCTCCTTTTGCATCGAATCGCTTAGAGCGGCGGCACTCTGCACAACCGCTCAGATATCGGATGCATCGCCGGGTTGACTTTCCAAATAGATAGATAGATTGCTTGATTGATTGATTGATTGATTGATTGATTGATTGATTGATTAATTTATTTATTGACTCATTGACTGATTAATTGATTGATTGGTAGATTAATTGATTGATCGATTGACTCATTGATTGATTGATCGACTGATTGATTGATTCATTCATTGGTGTAAATATACATAGATTGCTTTATTGATTGATTTTTGATTCACAGATAATTTGATAGATGAATTGATTGATTGATTAAATATTTGACTGATTAAAAGAAAAAATAGATATAAAGATTGACAGACTGATAAATTGATTGATAGATAGAAAGATTTATTGATTATTTGATTGATTTGATTGAATTTGGATTGATATTGATTGATATTGATTAATTATTGATAGTTGATTTATTAACTGACTGATTAATTCATTGATTGATAGATTGTATTGAATGATTGATTGATTGATTGATGCATATATACATAGGTTATTTATTGATTGATTTATTGATTAACAGATTGATTAAAAGATAGATAGATTAACGGATTGATATACTGATTGATTAATTATTGTATTGACTGAAAAGATTGACTGTTATATTGATAACAATCAATATTAATTGATTATTGTATTGACTGAAATCAATTATTATATTGACTGAAAAGATTGATTGTTATATTGATAGATAGATAGATGGATATACAGATAGATAGAAAGATTGAAAGATTGATTGATATACTGATTGACTGATGGATAGATAGATAGATAGATAGATAGATAGATAGATAGAAAGAAAGATAGATAAATTGATTTATTTATTAATTGATTAATATACTGACTGATTGATATAGTGATTGATTAATTGATTGATATACTGGTTAATTGATTTATTGATTTATTGATTTATTGATGGACATAAAGAGTAACTGATTGATTGATAGATTAGATGGATAGAAAGATTGATTGATTGATTGATTGGTGTATTGATTGATTGATAAAGTAATTAATTGATTGATTGTTTGATTGCTGAATATCGATCGATAGATTAATTTATTGTTTAAATGCTAAATTGACAGATTGATTAATTGATTTTTTGAAAGATAGATAGCTGAAAATAATGGTTGATTGATTGTTTGGGTGATGAATTGATTGATATACTGATATGCTGATTGATTGATTGACTGATAATATAATATATTGACTGATTGAAAGATAGATAGATAGATAAATAGACAAAAAATTGATTGATTGATTGAATGATTGATTGATTGATGTATATATACATATATTACTTTGTTGATTGATTTTTAATTGACAGATTGGTTGATAGGTAAATTAATTGATTTATTGATGAATTGAATGATTTATATACTGATTGATTGGTTGATTGACTCATTGAAAGAAAAATAGATAGACAGATAGACAGATAGATACATAAATAGATTCGTAGATGGATAGATAGATAGATTGATGAATCGATTGATTTGTTGACTAGTAGATCATGCTTGGGCGCAACCTAGGGATTCACTCGGCCGTTTCTATTGGCAACGCACACATGTAAGTCGCTATTGGACAGAATAGTAATCACGTGACTGATCTCAGCCAATAGGGACTCACATGTGTGTGTTGCTAATAGAAACGGCTGGGTGATTCCCCAGTTTGCGCATGTTTGTAATAGAATAAGTGATTAATTAATTGATTGATTAACTGACTGATTAATTGATTGATTGATGTATAAATACGCTCGTACATAGCTTAATTTATTGATTGATTTATTGATTAACAGATCGATTGAAAGATAGATAGATTGACCGATTGATATACTGATTTATTGATTGTTGATTAATAAATTGATAGATAGATAGATAGATAGATATATGGATAGGTAGATAGAAAGATTGATTTATTGATTGATGAATCGATCGATTGATATATTGATTAGCTGATTGATTGACTGATGGATAGATAGATAGAATAGATAGATCGATAGACACTGGGAACAAGTGAATAGGTCGTTGACTTTATCTGTGGGTCGACCAAAACGAGAGAGCGAATCAGAATTTCTTGACGTTACGTCACGTTACGTTAATTACGTTAATTAAGAATTGCGAAACGTAACAGATAACTCAAATCAAATCAATAATCCCCCTAGGAATAAAATAATTACATCCTATTATATTATATCCTTATCCTAGGGGATTCCTTCCTCCTTCCTACGAAGCAAGGAGGCGAATGTATTCTCGAATGTATCGACAATAAATGGCTCTCGTAAATTCAATTAATCAACTAATTAACGCCAACAATAAAAAAACTGAATCCGGTAAACGCTTACCAATTGGACAAGTGTGGTCCCTAGGAGATTAGTCTTCTTTATTGTTCCTTCAGAGTCTTCTTAGAGACCGCTCTGAGTCTGAATTTTTTATTCGGAATTTTACTTATATTTATAACAAAATTTGGAGAA
Organism: Macrostomum lignano; assembly: GCA_002269645.1. NCBI lineage: Eukaryota > Metazoa > Platyhelminthes > Macrostomidae > Macrostomum > Macrostomum lignano. The sequence continues at coordinate 37,452 of NIVC01004484.1, forward strand.
AAACTGGTTTAAGATCGGATGTTTACTTAAGTCATTCATGTTTTATTAAGCGATTATGCATGTTTGAGCACTGCCATATATGGGATTGAGCAAATACAGCTGTTGGAATCCGTTTCTTTGACCAAACAGACTTAGGTCCTACGTAGGGTTCTAAGTCACTCTATTTGCGCGTGATTCTAGGTTGCAGTTTAAAACAGGCTTTCATAGAGTATTACTTTAAGTAGTGCAGAATTTTTTAATAACTCTCTACAATTGATATACTGATTGATTGTTGCTTGATTAATTGATTTAGTGACTTATTATTGATTGGTGGATGTATAGTTAATTGATATATTGATATATTGATTGATTGATTGGTTGGTTGATTGATTAATTTATGGATTGATTGATTGTGGGATTGATTGATTTATTTATGGATTGATTGATGAATTGATTGATTGATTGATTAATTGATTAATTGATTGATTTATTGAGGGACTAATTAATTGGTCGATGCATGATTGATTGATTGATTGATTGATTGATTGATTAATTAATTGATTGAGGGACTAATTGATTGGTCGATGTATGATTGATTGATTGATTGATTGACTGATTGATGGATTGATTAATGAAATAGTTAATCACTTTTGTATGAAGTATCATCTGAGTACACACGAAATCGTTTTATTTTTGTACAGGCATTGAAGGCGCAGAAGGCGGATTTCGTTTTATTACTGGCTGAGAGAGCAGCAAAATGGCCGAGGGGCGTGGCGAAGGTGAGCTTGCTTGGCGATTATGTAGGGGTGTATTTCCAAATAAGATTTATGTAATATATCTTTTAAATTCACGTTTCGATGCCATGCAGCTAATTCATGTTGCTTTATGGCGATATTGTAGGGAAAGGCGCGGTCTAAAGAAATGACGGGTTACGAGTATTGCTTAATGTTTTCGTAAATGCATATGCAGCCCAGGATTTCCTTTGTAGGAATTATTGGACCAACGAGCTATCTACCTCGATTTAGAAATATTTCCGTTGTAGGAGAATTTAAAGGAGCGCTGTGAAAATTTTGCATACTTAGCTCGTAGGCAGGAGAAGGGCTAGCTAGAGAAATAAAAGATACACAATTTCTTTGAAGGTACTTAGGTAGCTAGGCCAAGAAGCGTCTCAGAGCTACTTGCGTCGCCCCAGAGTTGTTTCAGAGTTTTTGCAGGTAACACAGGTAAACACTCGTAGAAAAGGCGTAACTTAAGCTCGTAGACGACTTTAAAACGACTCCAAAAGTCGACAAAGAGTCACCCTAAACCCAATTTTATTTTCTGCGACTCCGAAGCGATTCTACATGGGCGATGCAAGTGACTCTGGAGCTTTTCTTTAACGACTCCGGAAATGTAAAACGGAATTCATTATTCACATCGCATTATAGTTGCACATTTTTATCGTGTATTTTGTTACACAGTCAGCTGAGAATACATGTAAATATGTTATCAAAGATGTTATCAAACTCTATGTGTCTGTCTGAGTACAAATTGGTTGACTTGTACTCAGACAGAGTACAAGTCAACCGCTCAACCAAATGACACCCAATTTTGCACCCACCCTAAAAATCACTACCGAGAATGTCTTGAGTATCTTGAAATTCCTAAATTCGAATTTTTTCTAACTAAAAGTGCAAAAAACTGCAAAAAAGCGCATTTTTTCACTAAATCCTCCATAGCGTTGCTTCAATTTTACCAATCCTAATTTAATTTTTGATTCCAACATTTAACAATCAATCTTTAACTATTTTGACACAATCCTGCAAAAGTTCGAGTCGCAAAGTTTCTTGACAACTTCTGACGACTGGTCTCTTCCTCCGAGGCCCCATTCTGCACGGTGGTTGCCCCCAGATATTTAAAATTCTCCATCAATCACAATTCCTTCCTGCTTTGTCTTCACCATTCCCTGCCACCATTGTCTCGCTCTTTTCTTGGTAACTTTCATGCCAAACTTTCTTGAAGCTCTGTCCAGTTTCGTAGTCGGTTTTATTCAGCTCCTCATCTTTGACAATCAAATCAATGTCGTCTGCAAAACGCAAGTTGTTAATATTTATGCCTCCGCACCTCATCCAGTTTCTCTACCGTTTCTGCCATTATCCTTTCCAGGAACATATTAAGGAGAGTGGGTGATAGGATACATCCTTGTCTCATTCCCACCGTTGCCCTGAACCAGTCACTAGATATTCTAGGTTTTATTCCTCCCATTTCTATCAATTTCTCCGCCCAGAACGCTTTTGTCTACGTTTGTTTTGTGATAATACGAGCCTACAGTTAGAGCTACAGTATTCTTTCTTTCTTTAAACCACCTCTTGGCTTTAGGTTCAGGTATTTCCTTCCCGCTCTTCTCCATCATCCATTTATTTTTTGCGTCATTCTGTCAGCTTATTATTACGAGCTATTTTATAGGCTTCTCTCGTGTTGTTCCCCTCAAAGTCGCTTTCCAACAGCATTGGTTTGTTCCTCTACCCATTCTTCTTTTGATTGTCTCAGTTGTCTTCGCACTTTCTTGATTCCCTTTCTGTACTCGTCCATTTGCTTCTCTCCCTTATGAATGAATTTGAAGTTGAACCCACTGATCCCTCATGAATTTGCGCCATATTGTCACCTCCAAAATCCGTTTCAAAATCCGCGGGTTTTAACAGTTTGTAGATGAATAAAACCAATTAGTCGAGTTGTGCCAATTTTATGATTTTTAGGCACAGGGTATGTACCTAGGATCTAAAATTAACATTAATCAATAAAATTAATTAAATTACAAAATGTATGCTTGTATTTTTCTGTTCTAATTGCGTAGTCCTTAGAGAAAAGAGACATTTTAGGGTTGAAAACAAGGCTAGAAACAATTAAGATAAGCCGATTTTTATTTTATAACACAAGAGTTTATTTGGATCAATTCGAAAAACAAAATAATTGACAGGCATATTGCAGATTAAGTTGCTCTTACTCGATAAGACTAACCGCAGGTATTCAAGCACAAACAATTATTGTACGAAAGTAAGGAGCATTCCATACAAATTTATCATCAGGTTTTAGAGAAACAAAATAAATAAATGTTCCAGTGTATAGTTATAAAGTCTACAAGTGTGATTGTCACGAATTATTAAGTTGAAAATTTTGAAGTTAAGAAACCGTAGTATATGAATGTAGCTTATCACATTATCCTTTTAAGTATCAGAGTACACGTTTCACTCCACGTTTCACTCCACGTTTCACTCCACGTTTCACTCCACGTTTCACTCCACGTTTCACTCCACGTTTCACTCCACGTTTCACTCCACGTTTCACTCCACGTTTCACTCCACGTTTCACTCCACGTTTCACTCCACGTTTCACTCCACGTTTCACTCCACGTTTCACTCCACGTTTCACTCCACGTTTCACTCCACGTTTCACTCCACGTTTCACTCCACGTTTCACTCCACGTTTCACTCCACGTTTCACTCCACGTTTCACTCCACGTTTCACTCCACGTTTCACTCCACGTTTCACTCCACGTTTCACTCCACGTTTCACTCCACGTTTCACTCATACTCTTCAAAATATGTTGCAATTGATGCTACGTATTTGTTGGCAGGTTAATTCTCTTGAGTTGACCTCCGGACTTCCTGGTTGTCACTGATATTCGAACCACATTCCGATTCGTTCACCATTGGTTCTGCGTCCGTCTGTAACTGAAGTGTGTCCTGGCGATCCAATTCTTGCTCCTTAAAGCACGACTCTTGAAAAGTTACATTTCGACTAATAAATACTGAGCGCGTTTTGTAGTCTAAACAGCAATAGCCTTTGCTAGTTTCCGAGTATCCAATAAATCTTATAAATTTTGAATTGAATTTGTGACGTTTTTCTGCTGGCATGTGTGCGCAGTGCATGGAAACATATCCGAATACTCTCAAATGTTGCACGTTTGGCTTTTTGCCAGCCCCATATCTGAAATGGTGTCGCTGCTGACTGTACTGTTCATTGAATGGCTGCAAAGGTAAACTAGCTCTGCCCAGAAAGATAGCCTCTGCTCAAAATTCCTTGCCAAGGCCGGCATGCACAATCATTGACCCAGCTGCCTCCACTGAGTTCTTGTGTTCTGGAAAATATGGCAAAGTCGTTTGGTGAATGATTCCGTTCCGGGCACTAAAAGCTTTAAAATTGTCTGATATATGCTCTCAACCATTAAAAGTTTAAATAGCCTTGATAGATCTGCCTGCTTGGTTTCTGACTAGGGCTTGAAAATTCTTAAATCAGTCCAAAATTTCCGAATTGTTTTTCAGACAGTAAATCGAACAGTAGTGCGAGCTATCATCAATGAATGTGATAAAGTATTTTGCTCCTGGATAGTAGCACAGATCGCTGTGAATCAGAGGCAATAGTTCGTTGGACCTTGAACTCTCACCCTTCGTAAATGGTTTTAGTGCATTTTTCACGTATGCCTTACAAAGTGAGATGTTGTAAGCCTTTTTTCTAAAGAAAATTCTCTTTAGAGAACGATAGATACACTCCTTTAGAAATAGACACATACATGTAGAACCAGAAACACAAGCAACACGAGGGAGCAGTTTTATTGGCACACACCAGCACAAGTTAAATTAATTCAAGTTATTTAATTCAAGTTAAATAAACTTTCACATTGGCACAAGCGCAGGTGTGCCAGTTCGGAAGCTTCAGTGCTTCAAATTAATTTCATCAATTGATTTGATCAGATGATAGGAGACTTAAAATATTTAACTTATCAGTGAATAGCCTTCAGATGTATAAAATTGTGCAAACGGTGGTGAAATTGATACGAGCAAAAACAATTTCCTATTGGCACCGGCTTAAATTTTATAGTCGTAGAAATCTAAACCAATGTTCAATACTTTTTGCACCAGATTTTTATCCAAATCTGGTCACGCGACCTAGCCAATTAGTAGCAACTGGCCCACTGGCTTTGTCATTTTTCATTCCAGGTGAGTCGCCATCGGTGAGCAGGGCCATTGAAGACGCTCTTCGTCAGTTTCTGACTCAGGAAGATGCGGAAAAGTGGAATGACAAACTTCAAAAGTACGTGTCCGTGAAAAACGTGCCAAGCATTTTTCATCTGAGCTTTCAAAATGACCACGAGAGTTTTGCTCAGCAACAAGACAGCCAAGAAGAGAAAGAAATGGCAGACCGTGTTTTAAGACAACTGGATGAAATAAAATCTGTTTTTGCAGAAAATAGAGATGCTATAGCGCAAGTTAAAAAATATCAGTCAAAGTACGAAAGCGCTAGAAAAGAACTTGAACAAAAGTTAGCACCCAACTTAGAAAAGAAGACTCATGCCCATGAACCGGAAAAATGCTGCTCAGTGGATATTAATGCTCTCTTGGAGTACCTGTTGACTCTGCAGTTAGAAGACGTCCAGATTCAACCCGAAGCCTGCGTGAGAGTTCCTAACAACTGTTCGGATCAAGAGAGTGATGACGAAAAGGGAGCTCCCGTGCAGTGCAATGAACTCGACAACCAAGAAAACCAAGCTGGACACTTAAACAAGAAATTCGCCGAGTCTTCGAACTCGCCAAAATCTAGATTAACAACTGAAACAAGCAATGATGATGAAACGCTCTCTGAGAGTTCGGAATCGGAAAGCGAGGCTGAAGATGAAGAAACAACTCATAAATCTCTTGAAGTCGACTCGCACGAAAGTGAAGCAGAGCAAGAGAGACAAGCTCAAGAAACTTACACGGAAAAATCGGATTTGAAGGGTGCGCTTAAAGATTTTCCTAATTTGAGAGAGATGGTGGCTAAAATAGGAATGAGTGACTGGTTTCCAATGTCCATACCTTTCACGCAAATAATTAAAGTCGTAGCATCTAACAATGAGGCACCAGAGAGCCTGGAGCCAACTCAAACGTCCTGGTATCTACTAAGACAGCTTTTTAATTATAACGGGCGAGCTGTTAGGCCGGATTCCAGCATCCTTTTGCAATCAAAAATTAGTTTGCAAGAGGAAGAAGAGGATAATTCGGAGGAAGGAATCAACCCAATCGATGCTCTTCTCTGCTGCTACCTCTGCTGCGACCAGGAGGTGCAGCAAATGCTTTGCAAAATTCTGTTTGCCTGCAAGTTGGCTTTTCCACTTATCTACCGAGATGAGAAGCACTCATTAGTGATGAGCAACTGGAGCCTGAGAGACATCATTCTCCAATTTCGAGATCCGAACGGTCAGTACGTCGAGACCAGTCTAGTTTCAGATTACCCGCTTCCAGTGGTGTCCTTTGTGAGGATCGGAGAGCTGCCTGTGTCCAAGTCCAAGCTGCTGAACTCTCTTATCAACGGCAGCAGTCATGAGACATTCTTTCACAGAGACTGCTCCGGCGGACAAGCTCGAAGGCTTTGCAGCAACGGTCTGGTTGAGGCCACAGTGTTTCTGCCGTCGAAGACAAGCGCTTCTGCCGCCATGGTCCGGCCATTCTTGACAGCGAATCTTCGAGGAAACGTTTTAGAGTTCGATGAGCAAGCTCGCCTATTGGCCGAAGTCTCCCAGGTCATTGTAGTTTTTGTCGGGTTGGAAATACTTAGAGGGCAAGAGTGCTTGCAAAGTCTTCGGAATCTGAGAGAAAAAGCTGAGATCATTCTCGTTGTATTCAAAGAAATGGTCAGATCTACTAAAAGCAAGTCTCAAGAATACACCGAAGAGGAAAAAGAAATTGTTGCATCGTTGCCAACAGTAACAGCTTTTAGTGGAAGGAGACCAAAAGCGGAACGGGAGCTTCTCAGTGACCTAAGTCGCGAGCTGGCTCAAAAGCTGGTCAATGAAGATTTAAATACAGAAATTCCGTTCGCGCAGCAACTCCAGCAGACCGATTTCGATAGTTTCCTAGGTGGAACTATGGAAAGTGCCGTCGCGCTGCTGAGTAAAATTGACGAGGCAGACCAGACAAACTTGGCACAAGAATGTTTGCCCCTGACGGCTCTGTGGCTAGAATACAGTCAACTACTACGAAAGGAGTACAATATCAAGTCTCCAGAAGAAATTGAGATTAGCTCGTCAAAAAGGGCCGGTATCGAAATAAGCAGATCGAAATTCTGAAAGAATCAAAGACACT
>NIVC01004485.1:0-44499 GCA_002269645.1 Macrostomum lignano
CAGCTGGTGGAGTAGCAGGTGGGGCGGCTGGAATTGCAAAAGCAGTAAACGACAAAAAAGCTGCGGATGAAAAAGCCAAACGAGAGGCTGAATTCCAAAGACAGCAAATAACTCAGGATGCTCAATTTAAACAAAAACTGATTGATACTATTAATAGTAGTTCGGCAACAGCAGAACAAAAAGAAATGCAGAAGCTAAATTAGCGGCTGGAAAGGGTTTAATCTTACAAGGAACGACCCACGGAAGCGGGGTTGTAGCAGATAAATTACACGAATTCGGACAAACTTTGGAAAAAACCGGCAAAAAAGCTAAAGGATTTTTTGATAATATCGGAGCCAATTTTAGGCCAGCTGTTCAGAAGATTTTTAATAAATTAGGAAAAGATTTTAACATAATTGAAAAGCACGACGGAAGCGGCTTATATCTTGAAATGAGACCAAAAGCGGGATCTGGAATTTTTTAAATGCAAACGTTTCAGGCAGCGGGCTAATTTTACCAAAAGCGCAACTCGAGTAGGGTAGTAAATATTGTATAAATTTTATTCTATAAAATGGAACAAAGACTGACCCCAGATCAGATTCGACAACTTCTTGCAAACGAGCGCGAACAGTTCAATCGATTACAAAGACAGGTTGAACAAATTGAACAGCGCCAAAGACAGCACCGTCGGCAAAGAGCAAGACAAAGACAAAGAGAGAGACAAAGAGAAAGAGAAATACAAGAACAACAAATAAAAGCATTAGCAAATGATATAAGGGCAGAATATGAAATGAAACGATTAATAGAAAAGGCCGAATATGAAAAAAGAATAGCAGAGCTAGAAAAAAATCAAAAGAAAACCCAACGTCGGAAAACAAACATTAAATCGTCTGAACAACCACTAGAAGAATTTATTCGAGTATATAGGTTTGAACCAATGCAGAATGTCTTAGACTTTATTGAAACACAACTTTCAAACGGATATAGTGTTGAAATTACTAACGCGAGAGTACAATATTTTTATAACAAAACCGGCGATGATCGGGAAGAAATTAATCAATACTTAGCAACATTTTATAATATAAGTCAGTTTCAAGCTTGGTTTAAACATTTGGTAGAAAACTATGATATGAATCTAAGCGTGTTTTCTGGAAGACTTAAAATGACACCAAACGTCATTACGATTAAACACGAAAGGTCAAAGCAAGGTATGGGCACAAACGTCATGTGTGAAATTGCAGAGTATCAGGATGAGTATTGTTTCATACCTAGTGATGGTAATTGCTTCTATAAGTGTGTTAAATTTATTTATGGTGATAACACACCGTCTAAAGAAGAATATGGCGCTTGGTTGTACAACTCAAGAACTCAAAGAGGCATAATGACAAATTCAAGAATTGGAAAATTCAATGAGCATTTTAATTTGAACATAGGTTTATGTATAACCCTAATAATCGGGGAATAGAACCAAAGTCACAAAGAGGCATCCACCACGATTGGTTATTAATAAATTACTACCACGCAGCTGATTATCATATTGGACATTATTGCCTCATATCCAATAAACAACGAGGAATTGGTCTTGATTGGATAAAAGAGAATTATAAAGTAGTATTTAAAAACCCAAAATCGGATAGTGTGCAAGAGATAAAAATGTTTAATACTCCGACAAATCCAAATAAATCAAACGTATACATATTTGATTTTGAAACATATTTAAACGATAATCAACAAGCATGTCCGTATGCTGTTGGTCTTTTAAACTATAATGACTTTTCTAATAATTGTAACGAAAGCCCAGAGTCGATAAAGAAATTAACTAAGATCTTGATTTCAGATCGCGGATGTGATTTCAAAACAGACGGAACAAAAACGGACTGCGTTAGAAAAATGTTTAAATACCTTGGTTCAGTTAAGTCAAAAAAGATTGTTTTGATCGCCCATAACTCATCCCGCTTTGATTCTTATATACCACTATTTTGCAACATAAAACCAATTAAAATTCTTAAAACCCCCAGAGGAATATTATCAATAACTTTTGTTAATGATTATATGTCAAAAGAGGTATCAGCGTTTATAAACAAAGATAAAAAGAAGAAACATAAGGATTCAAAACAAACCATTACGATGCTTTGTTCATATCAACACGCCTCAATGAGTTTAAAAAAGTTTTGTTCGTCAATGACAATTAGAGAGGATTTGCGCAAGACATCAATGGTGCATGACATTACTGAGGACGATTATCTAGAACGGATTGATGAATGGTATGAATATTTACAATTTGATCTTATTTCTTTGTGTGCTTGTATTCATAAGTATAACGAAATCGCATATGCAATTGGAGGCATGACAATGTTTGATACTCTTACATGTTCAAGTTTAACATTAAAATGTTGGTTTAAAGATTTTGTTAGAGTGGAAGACAAAATGAAAGAATACCTAAAGACAAAAGAAAAAACCAACTATATTAAGAAAGTCGAACAAATAATTTCTCCATTGAAAATAGAAGATTATTTTGACTTGTCTAAGCTTGAAAAAACGAAATATCAAACATTATTAAGAAAAGAATTTTCTGTTTACTCTCATATTGACCCCTATATAAGAAGATTTATGCGGGAGGCAGTCAAAGGAGGCAGAGTATTTGCACTAATAAATAAATACGAAAGCGAATGTTTTCAAACAATTGTAGACGTTGTAAAAGACCACTTAAAAACACCAACAGCCGACCCATGCGAGGTTATATCAACTTATCTCAAAAGCGATATGGAAGAAAAAAAGAAAATTGCAATTAAATTAAAAAACGAATTGGGTACTGTATCTGATTGTTTAATGAACTTTGATGGGGTGTCATTGTACCCATCCGCCATGTCTGATAAAGATAGTGAATACCCAAGAGCAGAAAGTGGTAGGGTGTTTGATATAAGCGAGGAAAAATATTTTTTGTCACAGTTTAATTCCCAAACGTTTCGACCAAAAACAGCGATTTTAAAGATTATGTATGAAAATCCTAACACCGTTTTTCTTCAGCATCTCCCATCTAAGGACAAAGAGAAATTTTATAATCCGGAGACAAAAGCAAACGAAACAAAAACATTAAATAGGTTCAGAAACGGAAAGGTAATCGACACCCTTTGCTCGGTAGACATACAAGAAATCGTAAGAATGGGTGGTAAAATATTAAAGATATATAGTGGAATTGTATATGAGAAAAATTACGATTTCTCTCCGTTTCAGAATTATATTACAAATCTTTTTGAAATGAGAAAAAATGAGAAAAGTATTTAAAAAAGAAAATAATGAGGCGGGTTCTGAATTGATAAAAACACTATTAAATTCATTATATGGTAAAACAGTTCAAAGAGACATTACTTTCACAACACATCTCTGGAATTTGAATACATTAAAAAATGAATACGACGACACAATCAAGTCATATGAGAAAATATGTGACGACTTATTTTATGTAGAAAAAAAGAAAGACACGCAAGAATATATAGAAGACGACGACAATCCAACAACCGGACTTTGTTCTGCTCAATTAGGCATATTTATTTTAGCTCATTCAAGAAGAATTATGAATAATTTTATCACATCAATCGACGGATCAAAGAATCCAGAAATTTATTACGGAGACACCGATTCATTATATATACATAAAAAACATTGGGATACATTAAATAAAAATGGGCACGTCGGAAATAATTTAAGTCAAGGAAAAAACGATTATGGAGAGGGCGGAATTATATTCGGATATTTTATCGCTCCTAAAATTAAATATTGTCTTTTGTTGAAAGACGGTTTTATATTGGAAGAGAAAAAAACATTTAAAGGTTGTGCAAACGATAGGGTTAATTTTGCATCGTTTAAAACTTTATATGATGGTCAATCAATAAAAGTAAATAATAACGCCCCATGGAAACGATCGTTTGAAGGTGGTATAACAATTGGTCAAGGTTTTATATCAAAAACATATACACCATCAATTAATACTTATAAAAGAGAAAAACCGGATAAAAAAGGAATTATGAAACCATTCTTTAAAAATTATTTTGATGACAAACCGGAACATGAACATACAATTGAATATTATAACAGCTTACTTTTTGATGTTGATTATAATTGTTTTGAGTTTGATATTGATGAACTAGCACTTATAAAAAACTAAAGCATGTAATTCCTTAAGTAGAATATCCATTTCCATTTCATATTTTATAGAACACCAATTATCTTCGCAATCGTCAGGATAACTTAAACACTCTTTTACTTTTTTCGAAGTATTTTTATTCGTCTAACAAGACGATCTATCTCATTTTCAATAACGGTTTCAGCATAAGCAATTGCGGCTTTTATAAAAGTTCTCTTTTTTCTAATTCATATCGAATCGGAAACATATCATCGTAAAGATACGCGAACTTCGTTCGGTCTCCATAATCACTATATTTCTGTTCGTTAATTATATTTAATTTTTTATTAATATCATTCATTTCTTTATTGTGAGTGCACAGAAGGTTTTTTACGCTCGCCATTTTCTTATAAAAAATTTAGTCTTCCTCCCAAACAGCAGCCAATTTTACAGTCCTGTCAACCTTTTTGTTTATTGCTTGTCTTTGTTTAAATTGCAAACCATCCGTTGGTGAGTATTTCATAATAAAAGTTTTAGGTTTATTTATAACAATCGTTGGGAATTCTTTAACCTCATCGCCGCTTAAGCATAGTATTGTTCCACCGTTTAGTTGTAAAAATATCGATTGAATTCCGATAAATTTAACCTGTCTTAAACATATTATATCATACTCCTTCGGCACCAGAGAATTGGTGGTTAGAAAATTAATTTTATTAGAATCGGTTTTGAACCAGGTTTCCATTTTTATTCTAAAAAAATAATAAAATAATGAAACACAGATATGAATGTAATAAATGTAATATTACTATGCAAAGAGGACAAACAGCAAATTGAGATATATATCACATGTGTTATTCATGCGCTAAGATATATCAATTTGAAAAAAACAAAAAAGATTGAAAACTCATATTACTATTTCAAAAACACAATTATAAGAAATTTATCATGTGACATTTCACACCCATCCCTTCAAATGCCAGACGGCACACAAATTAATGCCATCCCCGGAAATAATGTTTATTTATATAATAACTTTTTTCATTTAAATAAAGGAAAAGGATTAAGTTCGAAAGACTCCGAGAGGATTTTAACTCTGGTTGGATATTATTTCAATTTTCTTATGAGAGAGAACACAAAACATATAAGGATCAGAAATATCCCAAGTGAAATGTTATTGAAAAAGTCATTGGTATTTTTATGTATTGATAAAAAATTTGAACCTCGAATCAAAAGGCAATTACCATTGTGGGAAGAATATATAACTTATGTATTAAAAAAGTTACTGATGGGTCTACATAGAATTTCTTAAACTCTCTAAATTAATTATTTCCACACTTTTAATACTAAATGGAGCACCATATAAAACAAATTCTTCTTGCATATATTGTGGCAGGTTTTTTGGGGAATACCAACCAACCCCCTAACATAATTTTTAATAATATATACACCAAAAAAGTAGCATGGATAAGAACCATCCAACATCTGCGTATATATATTTATACCATCTACCGAAGCCATTTTAAAAAGGATTTTATCCTCTACATTTAATTCTTCTTTCGTTACGTAAAAGGTTACATCTTTGGTAGACGGGCAGGAGTTCGCATCCAAAATAACTTTATGTATTATTCCTTGATCCATTTTTTAGAATATATTTTTAATAAATTACACAACCTGAAGTTCTATCGTGCTACCTGACCGTGGGCTTTGTACACCATCAGCTATAACCTCAGGCTGGTACTCCATCGTTCCGAAGGAACGCGGACTTTGTCCGATCGTTTCTATAGGTGGAGGGTTCGGTTTGTCAAGTCTTAATTCTTTCAATTCCATATCGGTAAAAGCTTCAATATCTAAAATTCGATTTCTATCTTTTAAATATTTATCATATAACTCAACCGCGGTTGTTAACTCATATATTGTAATCTCTCCATCATCTAATATTTTTTGCACATATAAATATAACTGATTTTTATATTGTTTAGCAACATCTCTTAGTGATTTATATTTATCCTTTCTTTTTTAAGATATAGTTTAATTGCCAAAAGAATTGATAAGTTTCTTATTAATTCAAAACCTGATATTGAACCAATTGAAATACCTAAAAATAATTGAGATAAATTAATAGTTGGAATCGATTGCAAAATACCCAAAACGATTACACATAACATTGATAAACTTCCAAAACCAATATTGAAAAAATCCATATTCCTGATATGGTTTGAAAGCTTTCTTAATTTTTTATTATATAAATCATAATCATAATTTATTCGATCGACATTACTTAACATGCGTCCTTTACGTTGGTTAAATAGATCGCGCTCTTTTCTGTCCGCTTCAGACACCGACATTTTTGTCTATTTTTAATAACACCAAAATGAATTCCCCACGCTCCTTAGGAATCTGTCCAGCGCTCAATAAGTATTGGATTGGAGTTATTCTTTCTTTTTTCTCCCATTTAAATCCAATCTTCCAAAACTCTTGTAATATAATATGGTTTTTTAATAATTTAATTAACTCCTGAAGTTTCTTATTGTCTTGAACATTCACTCCGCTAAATAAAATTTTGGTATGAGATCTAAAAGTTTTTATATTTGATTCTTGTTTAGGAATCGGAATAATAATATTATTACCTTGCCGCATTGATGGAGTTCTGCTAAAAGCCATTTTATATAGAAATATTTTAGACTAACTTATCGCCCCGTAGGGTCGCAGCTTTAGCTGATAGCTACCGGCGGCCTTTCCAAATAAGGAGTAGATGGAAAAGTATAACCAAATGATGTACTACCACAAACTATTGCTCCACGAATAAAATGCGCCGCATCCGCTCCTCCGGTTCGAGCACCAAACCCCATAAGCGTTCCGGATTTATCTAGATCTCCCCAAGTGCCACTATCATACGTAAAAACATTTTGCCCAATTAGTGTCAAAGAATCTCCAGCAACATTGTATGAGCTTAACTGATACCAAACTCTTTGATTAAGAATATTAATTTCAAAAAGATGCCAATTGCCATTATCAATATTGGCATAGGTTACAGTTTGGTCGGCGTCATTTAGAACGTCATTGCGGACGGTTGCTCCGTCAGCTTTTTTATTACTCCAAAGCAAGCCGAATCTGTCATGCCATTCACTAGCAAACACTATTAAGCCGGCGTCGGTTGTTAAATCAGATCCATATTCCGTTGTTGGTCGTTGGTGGCAGTAAGCATAAAACCAAACGGCGTCTGCACCAGCTCCACCACCCGCAGCATTAGCAACTCGGAAATAGAAGGAGACAGAAACATTACGGAAATGGGTGAAATTAAATTGTAACGCTCCATTGAGTCCAGCGCATTCGTCAGTAATTCTTGCGCCGTTTTGATAATCAATATAAATCGCATTTCCAACCATAGACCCAGTTGGAAAAATATCGCCAGCAGTTGTTGGGTTTTGATAGCCATTCCAATTACATATTACTGGCTCATATAAAGCGGCATCAATTGCCGGAATACCATCCAATTTAATTTTATCATTAAAAGACATTCTACCGTCCGCCGTTTGTGTTACAACCGTATCGACATAACCTTTAGTCACAACAGATGTGTTATCGTTTATAGTAGATATATTAGTAATTGTATTACCACCCATATCAATAGACTGATTTACTGCTCCTAAATTCAAATCAATAACGGTAAAAGTCTGCCTGTAAATCTGAAATGTTGATAAGCCTGGATTGGTTGAACCCGATGTTGATGTAAGACAAAACAATTTGAAATATGAATATTCTTTATCAAAATTTTGTGTGACATTAAATGTTTGGGTTGAATTATTTAACTCCGCCGAACTCGCCGCCGGAATCAAAACATCATAACTTGTATTGTCATTACTTCCTTCAAATCGCCATGAAGCAGGGTGCTCGGTTGAGGGCGACGGTCTACCACGCAAATCAATTTTATAACACATTATCGCGGATGGACATTGGACTTGAATCCAGTAATCTGTTTGTGTTGCATTAGTTGCCCAATCCGTTGCGTCGTCCCCATCAAAAGCTTTCCAACTTGCAAAGCTGGTTGTATTAAATGCCGAGCTTGCTGTGATCGCAAAACCGTTTCCACTCCAAGCAGCCATTGTTGGTACATGACCGGTTTGAACGGTTTGGAACCTATCTTGTTTTGGGGTTCCGCTCCCGACTATATTATCAACCTCGGTTTTGGTATAAGAATCCGCGACATTTCGTTTCAAATTTAAGGAGTTATCTATTTGAGTTTGACTATAGGAATCGCTTATATCTCTTTTTAAATTTAACGAATTATCAACCTCGGTTTTGGTATAAGAATCGGTTATATCTCTTTTTAAATTTAATGAATTATCAATTTCCGTTTTGGTATATGAATCTGCCACATTCCGTTTTAAATTAAGTTCGAAATCAACTTCGGCTTGACTATAAGAATCTAATATATTACGTTTTAAATTTAATGAATTATCTATTTCCGTCTTGCTATATGAATCCGCAGTATTGCGTTTTAAATTTAATGAATTATCGATTTGAGTTTTGGTATAGGAATCTGCAACATTCCGTTTTAAATTTAATTTAGTATCGATTTCACTTTTTTATAACCTTCGTCTTTATTTATATATCGGTTGTCTCCAAATGTAACACTTATTCCACTCGATTCTCCGCCGCCAGTTCTTGAAGTTCCGTTCCATGAGGGTGTTCCACTAAATAACATTTTTAGAGTCCATTTTTACCATATTAAAATGAATCCAATATGTTTTTAAAATCCTCTGGAGTTTCTTTCGAGTTACGAATTTTATATAAAAAATACAACGCCGCCTGTCCACAATAACTTTTATCAAAGGTTTGAAACTGTTCGTGATAATCTCCACATAATCGATTTTTAGTATTTAAATTTGTCTTTTATTTCATGCAACGGGGGTAGGCCAAATGAATCAAAAAAATAAACGAGTTTGGGTTTTGAATAAACTGCTGACCAATGTACACCATTTTCTTTGGTTGTTTCAATATTGACAATGAAAGATCCATATCGTGGTAAGTCTTTTATCTCATCGCGCATAACACATCTGAATGGTTTTATTTTTAATTGCCGCGCCCAGTTTGTCAATTCAATATTACTTGTTGTGTCCGTTCCATATCTTTGTTTGAACTGATTCCAACTCATAGTCATTTTATGTTCCTGAAAAACTCTTTGTTTTTGTTAGTTTCTCGGACAAAGTCCGCGACACTACGTGGCGACTATCCGCGGGTTTTAATAGTTCCTGTCTTGTTTTTTCGGCTTGTAGATGTTTCAATTTTGTTAATTCGATTTCATAATTATCTTTTGCTTTTTGAACTTTTACCATTTGATTTTTTATCATACCTTCGGTACTATTACCCATTTTTAGAATATTAAACCTGTTTTATTCTTAAAATTATTGTTATTGCTTGTCCGCCAAAACTAATAAGTCGATCCGAATCATCTACAACTCTTATATAAATTGATTGTAAATTATATTGATTTAGTGGATAATAAATTGGGGTTTGAGGTGCAACTATCATTTTATCCCCAATTGGCACAGCTAAAAATGGAATTGAATAAATAATTCCGCGCTGAACCAAGAATCCGTTATCATCTGTTATATAACCACCATTTGAAATATCGGTTGTAATATTAATTGTGTTGACTCCGCCTTCAATATTTCCCACGGTATCGCCCGTGGTTGATGTGGTAACGATTCGGGAATTAAATCCTAATATGGTTCTAAGTGAATTGGCAATTGTAAAATCAACCTGATATCCGGCTGCTAACGTAAGTGTGAATCTGCCTGATGGTAAATCAACTCCTATAACAATCGCGTCTGCTACCCAATCACCATTATCTGTTAACTCAGCTTGTATTACGGTATTCAAATCAGTATAGTTATATGCGCCCGGTGTTATAGTAATGGTTGTCCAATTTGCTCCTGAATCTTTAGAATATCTAAATTGATTATTTGTTGCATTAATCAATTGAGGCATGTTAAAAACTGAAAACATTATTAAACCAATTTCATAACTTAATGTCTGATCAAGAGTTAGTGGGTTACGTAATTGAATCCTTTGCTCGCTGCTTGTCATTACAAATTGTAAAGTCGTACTAAATCTTGCGTTGGTTCTATCAACCACTTGTTTTATTGTATCGAGGTTCACTGCCATTTTTATAGTGTGAATTAGTACCAAAGTCCGACCATTACTCCTCGTCCTCTTCCTCTTCCTCTTCCTCGTGTATCAAATTTTGTAAGATTCTATTTCTCCTTTCTAACCTAGTGTTGATATAAATATGTTTGTATTGGTTGTCATCCCAAATTTTTTTACACATGCTTTTGAATGGTTTTGGATCTAAACCAGGGTTAAATCTCACGTGTATATTTTTTAAATCATAGTTATCTAGATCAAACATTACACAACAGCTAGCATTCTTTTTTATAATTGAATCTAATTCTCTAAAGGATTGAGTAAGATAAAATGCCCCAATTCCATCTCCTCTGCCGCTAACAAAAATTTCTTTTTGCAACTCTTGATCACCATCATAAATACAATCATCAAATACAATTAATGTTTTATCGTCTTTTGGGATTTTATCATAGGTTAATCTGTTTGATATTTGGATCGTTGGGGAGTTGTTGTCGACGTTTTCTGGATTCTGCGCAGTTTCTCTACATAAACCCTTATGGGTATTTTGTTGTACTTTTTATTTGCAACTCAGTTTGTCATAAATTACCATAGACTAATTTCCTTTTACAGTTCTTTCTCGCAGTTAAGTTTCTCGCCCCAAGCCCTCTCGTCTTTAACTCATAAAATATATTGCAATTCGAATCTAAGTCAAGTTGTAGTTTCACTACAAATTGGTCCGGTGAGGCGGCGAAAGATATTACTCGCATACTCAATACTCACAGAAGACAAATCCAATGACGGACAGTGCAAGCAACAATTCCGCTCCTACACCACCTACAACCACGCAAGCCGCACCAAGTTCGGCCGCACCAGTGGTTACAACTGCAGTAGGAAACGCCGCCGACACCGCTATAGTCTCCCTGGCCCACCTGAAGCTGCCAATCTTCTATCGCAACAACCCGGAAGCATGGTTCCTCACGCTGGAGGCCCAGTTTATGCTCAACAGGGTGACCAACGAGACCGCCAAATTTTACCACCTAGTCTCTCATCTACCGGAGGATATCGCGGCTCTGCACTTGTCCGCTCAGACTCCAAAACAGTACGAACAACTGAAATCAGCGATTACATCGACTCTGCAAAAGTCCAAGCAGGAGAAGGTTTCGGAAGTATTGCAAGTCTCGGACCTCGGAGGAGACAAGCCATCAATCTTCATGCGCAAACTCCGGAGCAAGATGGAGCAGTGCCAGATACAGCCCGACGAGGATCTCCTCAAGGCCACTCTGATGCGCTGTCTTCCACAGGACCTTCGTATCGCACTGTCGGGATTCCAACAGCAGTCATCCCAGCAAATTTCCGAGATTGCTGACTCGATGTTGGTCGTCAGAGGCCTTAGCTCTCCACCGCCAGCGACAGTTTGCCCAATTCAGCAGGCCGGTGCAGATCGGACACCCCAACAGCGCTTTGAGCAAGCTCCACACCGACAAGCACCTGGTAAGCCCACTGGAACAGACCCATTTAAGCCTGGCCAACGCCCCGTCGTTTGCCGCTCACACCTCTACTATGGCCGCCGTGCTCGGTCGTGTCGCCCCTGGTGCCAGTTTCCCAAGGACAGCTCGCGTCTGATCCGAGTGCTGCATCCCAATGAAAAAACGCCATCTCAGTCGCGTTCATCATCACCTTCTCGACAGCCGGAAAACTAAATCGCACTGCGACCGAGGTCGCGGTGCGCAGTGCCGAGATACCATCGACCACCTGTTTGGAGTTAGATGTTAAAATCAACAATACCTACAGCAAGTTTCTTGTGGATACCGGAGCCTCGGTTTCCATTGTTCCACCTCACCTCGTTAACGCACTCGTTCAAGATACAAACGTTCGTTTAATTACTGCTACCGGAGCCGCCATACCAGTTCGCGGGTCGGTCCTACTGGATGTCTCAATCCGCGGTTTGCGTCGCGCCTTCCAGTGGACCTTCCTCGTGGCGTCAGTGGTGAAACCCATAATTGGTTACGATTTCTTGGCTCACCATGGGTTAGTTGTCGATTGTCAGCGCAAACACGTTCGAGACTCAGAAACAGGACTGTCTACTGTTACCTTGTCAATTTCAAATGTTCATTGTGGCCCATTCACTGTGTCGGTAGAACTGCCACCCAACCTGGATTCTCGGACGAGTACGCTGTTGACAAAGTTTGCAGATTGTTTTTCTTTCGTTGAAGGCGGAGCCCTTCCGCCAGCTTCAGAGGTCAAGCATGACACTGTTCACCGGCTAGACACTGGTAGTGGACAACCAATTCACTTGCGACCCCGGCAACTGCACCCTGCAAAACTACAGGCTGCAAAGCAGGAGTTTCAGCAGCTAATCGATGCTGGCTACCTCAGACCTTCCTCAAGCGCTTGGGCGTCACCCCTCCACATGGCACCCAAGGGAGCTGGCTGGCGTCCGTGCGGTGACTATCGCGAATTGAACAAACGAACAAAGCCGGACAACTATCCGGTTCCACACATTCAAACATTCACTCGGTACCTACACGGAAGCACTGTGTTTTCAAAGTTAGACCTTGTTCGCGCCTTTCATCAAATTCCAGTCGCCGAAGAGGATATTTGCAAAACCGCTATCACCACACCGTTTGGATTGTTCGAGTACACACGCATGCCCTTCGGCCTGAGGAATGCAGCACAAACATTTCAACGCTTCATCGACTCTGTTTTTCACGGACTGTCATTCGTCATCTCTTACATCGATGATGTCCTGATATTCTCAAAGACTCGTGAGGACCACTACTCGCATTTGGAACAAGTTTTGGACCGCCTAAGAACACACGGCCTACAGGTTCATTTGAAGAAGTGCGAATTCTTTCAGTCCGAGGTAGATTTCCTTGGCCATCGCGTGACTCCTGAAGGAATAAAACCTCTCCAGAAGAAGATCCAAATAATCACTGACTGGCCGACACCCACGGATTCGAATGCACTTCGGCGCTTCCTCGGTGTCGTCGGTTTCTACCGTCGATTCGTTCCCAACTTTGCCGACTGCATCTGTCCGCTGCAAGACCTACTCACTGCATCACTACAGTCAGCAGGAAACTTCCAATGGACAGAGCAGCATCAGAAATCTTTCGAAAACATCAAACAAGCTCTCTCAGAGAGACTACTGCTGCATCATCCGGACCCCAACTGTACTGCGTACCACCTGTACACTGATGCCTCAGCCGACTGTGTTGGTGCCGTTCTGCATCAAACCTCTTCAACCGGAACGTCACCTCTTGGCATGTTCAGCAAGAAGTTGTCGTCATCTCAAAGGATGTACAGCACGTTCGACCGAGAACTACTCGCGGCGTACCTGGCAGTGTTGCACTTCCGCAGCCTCATTGAAGGACTGAGCGTGACCTTGTTCACCGATCATAAACCACTAGCTCAGGCCTTCCACGCCAATCGCACCACTACGTCAGATCGCAATCAGCGCTACTTGACCGTCTTGTCCGAGTACGTGGCAGATGTCCAGTACATTCGCGGTGCAGACAACGTAATAGCTGATGCCCTTTCTCGACTGCCTGACTTCCCAGTGAATGATCACGTGTCCAACATCGCAACAGTCGCTGTAGTCGCTGCCCCATCAAGCCAATTCCCTGTTGATCTGCCCAGTATCGCTGAAGCACAACGACCGGAGTCGTTCTCAGCTGCACCAAATATTCGATCGTATTCTCTGGACAAAGACGTCGTCGTTTGGTGTGAGACGTCAACGCCGTATCCTCGCCCGATCATTCCGCCATCCCTCCGCGACGCCGTGATTGCTTCCTTCCATCGACTTGGTCATTTCGGCTACCGTAAAACAGCAAAACTCATCACAGAACGTTACTTTTGGCCCGGAATGCGCAAGTCCATCAAGACCTACTGCTGGAACTGCCAGGACTGCCAACGGAGTAAAGTCACTCGCCACACTGTCTCCCCGCAACAGGCCTTCGCATTACCATCAAATCGCTTTGAGGCGGTACACATCGATATTGTGGGACCACTTCCACCAGCTAATGCTACCACCTTTGGCCACCAGTCTGCTCGCTACCTTCTCACGATGGTCGACCGCTCGACTGGCTGGCTAGAAGCTACACCACTGGAATCAATAACCGCGGAAGTAGTCGCCCATGCATTCGTCTCGTCTTGGGTCTCGCGCTACGGAGTGCCACTGTATGTAATCACTGATCGGGGGCGCCAGTTCGAATCAGAATTCTTTCACTCGGTCTCGTCATCAATTGGTTTTCATCGATTACGCACAACGGCCTACCACCCTCAAACCAATGGCAGGGTCGAGCGAGCCCATCGCACCCTGAAGACGATGCTACGTGCTCGAGGCAATGACTGGCTGACAGACCTACCTGTGGCTCTCCTCGCGATGCACGTCGCACCTGACGACCAAGGAATATCACCGTTCACCAGGGTTACGGGCGAGCTTCCGATGGTTCCGCGCATTCTAACTTCTGAACCACTCGCCCCAACGGACATTCGGACACGGCTGCAGGAACTGCTGACAGAGTTACCGAGTCCACACGCGAAGACGCACGAACCACGGAGCTACGTACCCAAGGACCTGGAAATGGCTGAATTCGTCTGGGTTCGGGTCGATCGCGTGCGGTCGCCGCTCGAGGCGCCGTACTCAGGGCCGTATCGCGTGAAACAGCGAACTGACAAGTTCTTCGTTATTTTCCTACCGTCAGGCAACACCGAATCTGTCTCTATCGATCGCCTCAAGCCGGCGCGACTTTCGCTTCCGAAGTCGGCTGTTCAAGTCGGCTGGCAGGGTCGAGCGAGCCCATCGCACCCTGAAGACGATGCTACGTGCTCGAGGCAATGACTGGCTGACAGACCTACCTGTGGCTCTCCTCGCGATGCACGTCGCACCTGACGACCAAGGAATATCACCGTTCACCAGGGTTACGGGCGAGCTTCCGATGGTTCCGCGCATTCTAACTTCTGAACCACTCGCCCCAACGGACATTCGGACACGGCTGCAGGAACTGCTGACAGAGTTACCGAGTCCACACGCGAAGACGCACGAACCACGGAGCTACGTACCCAAGGACCTGGAAATGGCTGAATTCGTCTGGGTTCGGGTCGATCGCGTGCGGTCGCCGCTCGAGGCGCCGTACTCAGGGCCGTATCGCGTGAAACAGCGAACTGACAAGTTCTTCGTTATTTTCCTACCGTCAGGCAACACCGAATCTGTCTCTATCGATCGCCTCAAGCCGGCGCGACTTTCGCTTCCGAAGTCGGCTGTTCAGCCGGCCGCGAACTCGCTGCCGGAAAAAGCCGCCAAACCAAAGGAACCGGTGGACTCATCACCTCCTAGAGCGACCTCTAGCGGCCGCCGAGTCCAATTCCGACGCCATAATGATTACATTTATTATTAACCTTGTAATGTATAACGTCTACTGACTGCTGTTCCAATGTTCTCAATATTTCTCAATGTTCAACCCTTCATATAAAATTTAGCTCGTATTTCAACTGTATAACCGCTTCGTTTCAATAATTTAAGCCATTCCACCATTTTATAATTCAGTTACAGTCTCTTTTCCCCGTGCTCCGCAATTGGAGGGGGGAGTCGTATGGGTATTTTGTTGTACTTTTTATTTGCAACTCAGTTTGTCATAAATTACCATAGACTAATTTCCTTTTACAGTTCTTTCTCGCAGTTAAGTTTCTCGCCCCAAGCCCTCTCGTCTTTAACTCATAAAATATATTGCAATTCGAATCTAAGTCAAGTTGTAGTTTCACTACACCCTCAATGTCAGAAAGTTTGAATTTTGGTTCATCGTCGTCCTCATATTGCTCATATGCTCTTAACATTCTAAATAAAATATCTTTTTTTAGTTTGTTTTTTAATCCATGTTTAAGAAATTCATAATATTTTATTCTAGGTCTATTTGTATATATTATTAAATTATTATAATCTAACATTCCATTGGTTGTTAATAAATCATAAACAAAGTGTGTTTTTCCTTTACCTGATCCTCCAACAACTAAACAAAGAAAAGGGTCGTTGGGAAATATTTTATTATGTTTTGGCTTTACCATTTTTTAAGGAAATAAATTAACTAACTTTTTCCTATGGGGGCGTCCTGAACAACGGTGCCGTCGGCTTTAGCAATCGCCATATACTCCTCTAGAAACAATGCGTGGGCGTCTACTGCCTGATTTCCAGTTTTATTAATCTCCAACATATAATTCAAACCAATATTTGCTACATTTGCTTTCTGTGCGGTTAGATCAAAAACAACCACGGGGTGAATGTTTAGAAACTCTGTGGGAGTATATTGAGGAATGGCGTAGGCTTCGTTTTTGACGTAATCCTGATAATATTTTATAAAATCATTAACATCATTATTTCCAACATTTAGATTAAGGGGGTTTTTAACAGGATAATATTGATCATCAACCTGCAGTCGGATGTTCTGAAGATTAAATGTGTTAATCGCCGAAAGCGCGTTGTCACTTGCGGTGGCTGCTTGAGCTGCTACATCACCAGATTGAAGCCAATATAAATCACCGTTTCCTCTTTTGCTAGTTCTGTTTGGTATTTTAAACCAAATAAAAATATACCTCACCCGACGTTTTGTTTGTATGATTTGCCACTGGAATGAATCCTGATTGTTATTAATGGTTCGCATAAAGTGGCGGCGATTCAAATAAAATATATCCTGGTCTAACATTATCTGATCATCAATATGTTTTAAAAGCGGAGCAGTTACCTCGATAGTTGGCACAACTAATTTAATCGAAACAATTCGAACTGCAATATCGGTTGAGGTTGAACTTCCAAAAAGTATCCTGGGCTGATATCCACCAGATATTTGCAGTTGTACCCCAAATTTTAATCCCTTCCATACCCGATTTGGTGAGAAAAACCCAAATAGTGGAAAGATTGAAAAGTCTTCCTCATAAGCGGTTGCTGTGGTTAAAACCGCGACTGGGAATTTATTCCGACGGTCTATAAAACCAGTGTTTATATTTTTGGTGTTGGTTAGATCCGTTACAACCGGAACTATATTATTATTTAAATAATTAATAAGAGCTGCGGTGTCTGCGCCAGCTGCTGGTGTTATTTGGGGAAAAATCCATGGTCTACCATCTCCCTTATCAGGCATCCATCCAACGTTATCACCAACCTGTTTTGATAAATATGTATAATTTAAATGTTTCAAAACTCCATTAATCTCTGCTGGGTTTGTAGCCGTCTCAACCTCGGCTCCGTTAATGGTTAGTTGTGCTTGGGAAAAACATTTATAAAACCAATCATTTTCTATAATAATGCCAGCGCGATCAGCGATATCGGGGGCTGTAAGGGCTGTTCCATCGTTTCTGGTATACAACCACCTAACTCGGAAAAACGCATTTTTCATATCCAATATGCTGCTGGTTGCACCAATGTCAAAAGTTACTGTTCCCGTTGTAAAGTTATTTGAATTATCGCTTGTTGGTTGGGTGTAATTTAAATCTCTTGATCTGACCTCATTGATATACTGTCGTTGTTTTTTGAAATGAAATTTATCACTCCAAATGGTTTTTGTCTCGGCCATTTTTATAGGTTAAAAAAGTTTTTTATGTTAAAAAATGAGTCAGTTTATGGACGTTGATGGAGAGTTGGCGATTTATAAAGAGAAGCAAAGATATTCTGATTTTGTTAGAGATTTACAAAAAAGAAAGCTAGGAATACAGTTAGCTGGCGAAAAATTTGCTGCTCCTTTTGTTAATCCTATTACGGGGAAAATTAGTGAATTAACAAAAACTGATAAAGACCTTCTTGAAAAAATAGCAAAGAATACGGAGCCAAAAGAGGAAGATATTGTGGAGGATGAGCCGCCTACTTATGATGAGGCACGGGCTGTTTTGAGAGTTGCAGAGATTAGAGCTGCGGAACGTGGTGGTGATATTGAGCGATTTCAAAGAGGTGCGCCAGCGAGTGTTGCTGTTATAAATTTAGGGAATGATAATTATCGGGTTGGTACTAGGGTTACAAAAAGTCGGGATGATTTATATATAGAGTTGGGTGGAGCATTTAATATTGTTACAAACCCTAGTGTAAAGTTTAATCCTGATTTATATACTCGGGACGAATTAATAAGTGCTAAAATTTTTTATGATGATTTGGGTGAAAGTGCTGTTAAAAGAACTAGATTGTATAAGCATATTGTTGATTCCATAAATAATAAAAGGGCTGTTGGGCAAGGATTAAAGACTCCGCGAAAACTTGTTTTAGCCGCTGCCAAAGCTGCCGGACATACTGGAATTAATTAATTTGTTAAATTTGTTTTTTATAAAATGGATATAGCAATAAAAAGACACCTTTGTAAACCCATTTGTGAAAAGATTGGATCAGATAGAATACTAAATAAAATATTTCAAGATGATTTAATAATTGCAAACCGTATTAAAACTATTCAAATGAGGCTTGGATCTCTTTATGAATTATTAGCTATTGAATATTTTGGTTTTGAAAAAATAAATAGAATTGATTTAATTCATACTAAAAGAAAAGTTGCGTTAGAGTTAAAATCGTCTGATAATACAGATCAGATAATATATTAGTCTGATAATATCGAGTCGATTTAGAAATATTCAGAAGTTATTAGAATTTAGATATGTCAATCCCGAATTTGATTTATATTATATTTGCATTAATAACACCACTAAAAATCCTGTACATAAAGTATTTGATAATGGTGTTACTCTGTTAACTGGGGAATTTGCTTTAAAATTTTTATATGGTGATCAATATTTGGAAATAATTAAACTCATTGAAAATTGTTTTTTAGACATTAAAAATGAACCAAACAACGTTCGCGATCCGAAGGAACGACCAACTTGTGTATGAAGGTGGCTTGTTGGATGTTCAAAAAGGATTAACAAGCTTACCAAGCGTTTTTACTAGTGGGAAGTATACAAATGAATTACACATTCCAGGGTACTCGTTTGCAGGTTATCCGTGGCCTGAGTGAGGAAGTCAATGTCCTTGCTAGTCACTATTAGTGGCGACATCTTCAAATTGCGTGAAACCCGTCATACAGCTTCAAGTCCACTTCAATTGAGAAATCTTTTGAAGGAACAGAGGTAACTCCTCTTCCCAAAGGTAACAAGCTTGAAGACAAGGTGGCAATGCGCAGCCAAGCTCCTAAGTCCGTCCGGTGGCCGATATGGAGAAGGTTCAGAGAGCAGACGGAGATGGGTGGTAATTTAGCCGTTTAAGGTGTGCTCCAGCCTCTATCGAAAGATTGGGGGTAAACTACCCGGGACAAGATTGGATTTGAGATTAAATCCAGATGGAACTCCAAAAGCAGATTCAATTTCCATTAACGGAATTGATTGGTTAGCATATTATCATGACTTAGCATACAGAGATGCTGATAAGAACTCTCCTGAGGAAGCATTAAGATTAAAGCATGAAGCCGATAGAAAAATGATTGAAGGATTAGATAATCTGCAAGAATTGTCGGTTGGCCAAAGATTAACTCGGTGGATGGTTAAAAAGATTTTGCAGTCTAAAGTTAAATTTGGTTTGGGAATTAATTATAATCAACATGGAAATAATTGTGTTGAGTGTTTGCTATTAAGTGGTGGTGGGTTAAGTTCTGATGAGGCAAAGATTCTTCACAAAGAATACCGAAAACCGAAATTTTACAGAAAGATCATGAACTTTAAAAAGAATGAAATTTGGTATGCTGATTTAATGGCTATGCCGTCCGATCGGGGATATAAATATATTTTAACTATATTAGATGGTTTTACTCGATATGCGTGGGCTGTTCCTTTGAAGTCCAAAAAAGGAGACGAGGTTGCTTCTGCTTTTAGAAGTATTGGAGAAAAAAGTGAACGTTTATGTGTTGATGAAGGAAAGGAATTTTATAATCCACATATGTATAAATTATATCATTTTGAAAAAGGAAAAGAAAGGAAAAAGGACGCTAATGGGGAGTATATTAATAAGATTTATTCTATTTATGGCGAAAGCAAAAACGCTTTAATAGAAAGATTTAATCGAACTTTAGGTAAGAAATTGTGGTTTGAGTTTAGGCTTAATGGTAACCAAAAATGGGTAAAGATATTATTAGACGTAGTGAAAGATTATAATAATTCATTTCATTCGGCTATAAATATGACTCCGCAACAAGCTTATAACAATCCTGAAAAAGTTAAAGTTACTTTTGGAGAATTTGAAAAAAAGAAAAATAAACCTTTTAAAGTTGGTGATTCTGTTTATATCTATAAATGGAAAGATAAGTTTGAAAAGGGAAGAAAAGGATATTAGAAAATAAGTGAGAAATTTTCTGTTAGTAAAGTTTTAAATACAAATCCTACAACCTATATCATTGCTGATAAAGATGGTGAAGAAATATTGGGTTCGTTTTATGAAAGCCAATTACTTAAGGCAACAAGGTAGTAATTTTTTTATAACAAACAAAAGTAATATTATTACTATTGTAGCTACTAATATCATTATTGACATTTGTTCAACTGTTACCAAACTTAAATTTTCATGAAGTTCTTTAACTGGAACTTTGCCAATGTAGGAATAATTTATGTTCATTTTTTTAGTTATATTTTTACAGATTATCTGAATCACTAGTTTCATAAGAACTATTTGTTGATTCGGAATCTGTTGACCTAACCTCCCAATCCTCGGAATTTAAATAATCTCCAAGTTGAAATATTAACTCACCCTCTTGTTCTAAATCATACAAACCATCTAACTCTAAAGGATAAAGTTTTAGTTCGTGCTTGTCGTCGTATTTTAAATAAACTTCCTCAATTATTCCATTCAATATGTGCTGTTTTATTATCTCTGCATTTTTAGCAACGGTCTCAAAAGTATCACTTACTGAAAAGTTGTAAACTCGGTTCATTTTTAGTAACAGAAAAAGACCCTTCGCGCCTACGGCGCGGGCGACGGGTTTGTGTGTGTTTGTGTGTGTTTGGATGCTTTTTGAATACGATACAAAATTGCCAGCAAACTAAAGCGAACGACGAGAGCGAATTCTCAGTATTCAAAGAGAATTGATCATTATCAAGTTGAAATGAAGTGTGTTTGAGCGGAATGAAGCGAGGATGAGCGGAGCGAGTTGAGCGGAGTGAAGACGAGCGATAATGGAGTGAAAAACGATTCATTTCAACTTGATAATGATCAATTCTCTTTGAATACTGAGAACGGTTTGCTGGCAATTTTGTATCGTATCTACTACTGTTGCGTGAGGCACCGAAGCCGACAGCTGACGGCCGGAGCTGCGGCAACTGCGGCTCAGCGGCGTGTGATAGATACAATAAATGCATATAGCATGCACGATAAGCAATTATTTAGGCCCTAGACAAACCTACTTGGAGCGTTCGGAGATTTTAAAAATATTGGCCCTAATCGCCTATCGCCGGTCGGCGAGTCCTACCAGTCTTTCTCCAATAGCCGCAGGTACAGTACAAGAAAAGAAAGAGCACAGGGGAAGACGAACCGAATGGATTTAGAGAGTGATAATCCTAGCAAGAATGACTAATTTTGATTAACTTGACGATTTAATTAGATTTAATAAAGTTACAAGATTCAATGCGATTCGCGGCGCAGATGATTTGAACGAACAATAATAACGATACAACGATTAGTAATAATTAATTACGCAATTGGCAAGCGGATCTCAGCTGAGGAAGAAGAGGAACCGAACACGGGACCACGGAGAAGACTCCTAACCCCTGGCCTAAACCAGAACCTACATTCAAACGAGAGCCCTGCCGAATTGACCGTTCAACGGAGCACTGACTAAATTCTATCAGCGCTGCCCTTCAGTGTGACACTGAGGCCCTCTGGGTCGAGGCCACGTACTTGGTCAAATCCGACAGTCTCTACCTAGACCGCGCTTAATAGCGACGACTTCAGACAAAAATTTGCCGTAGACGTTACGCTACAAGACTGAAGCGGTCGGGCAGGGAGCAAAACACGGACCCGGGTGACGAACTCAAAAACAAAAACCAAAACCAAACCAAAACCAAAAACAAGGCAAAACGGCCGGGAAGCTGGAACAAAACCAAAGCCGGGGAAAGAAGGGAAAAACAGAAGTGAGATCCGACCGCCAAACACACTTTCATATATAGTCAGAGTCAAACCCCTCAAACCCCCCCCCCTCAAGCCGGGTGGTGGTCGTCTGGCCGGCCGCTCGCTAAGCTGAATTGCACTGTGCCCGCGGCGCCGGGTAGACTTGGATTTTGCCACGTGCCAGGGTCCAGGCCGGTTCTGATTGGCTGGCCGCGCAAAGCTGGGGTTCGCAGAAAAACTCAACCCTCCGCTGAGTCACAGTTGGCGTCTGACTTCTAGCCTGTTTACGCAAAATTGATTCTAACTAACAAGAAAAAAGTACATTGAAAACGCGTGACTATTTTGAAGCAAAATAATAATTAACAATATAAAAACTAATACAATCAATTATCTAACAGAATACAACGCAAAAGATGCTCACACTACAGGCGCATTCGGTGGACAAACCTGCCCAGCAAAAGGGCAGAAGTGCAAGTCCTGCGGCCTGACCTCGGTGCAGCTCAAAGACAAGGTAGTGCCTTGTGTCAACATCAGCGGGGTCAAGACCTGATCTGACATTCTGGGATGTTGACCTCATGGATCAGCTGGGACTCCGGATCGTCACTGCAGACGGCGAGCGAGTGCAGACAGTCGGCACGAGAGCCCTGCCTGACTGGATTCCAGGCCGGTTCGACCAACTGACTCAGCTCAGGGACTCGGACACATCAAAGTCTTCCAGCACAGGCCGCGAGTCAACCCCGCGGTGCAACCGACAGCTCAACAGTTGCGCAGCGTACCGCTCAGCCTAAGGGATTCTGTTCAAAAGGAAATCGACCAGGCATCATCGAGGAGGTCGACGCCTCGAACTGCTGGTCAAACCTAGCCGTTGGTGCCAAATGGCTGGATTCGGATCTGCAACAACCTGAGAGGCCCAAACTAAAACATCATGCCGGACAGATACCCACTACCGACCTTTGATGAGGAGCTCTCCGCCGAGTTCGCAGGGTCGCGATGCTTCTCCAAGTTGAACCTGAACTCGTCGTGCCTGCAACTGGAGCTGGCCGAGGACTGCAGAAATCTGACGACGTTCGTGATATAGCGAGGCCTACACGCTCGTATCGATATCGGAGGGTGTCTTTCGGCCTGAGTAGTGCAACATCCACGTTCCAGAAAACGATGGCCAAGATCTTCAGTGGCATCAAGAGCGCAGTGCACTTTATTGAGGACATCGTGGTGCACGCGGCATCAAGGGCACACGACAAGCGCCTGTTCAAGGTGCTGCAAGCTTTGATTACGCACAACGTGGCCATCAACACGGCCAAGTGCGCCTGGCGCCAGGACAAGGTCAACTTGCAAGGCTATGAGCTGAGCGCCTCCAGAGTCCACCCGTCGCACGTCCAAGCTATCAAGGTGCAGCCGCCAACGAGCGCCAAGGAAGTGCTGCTGTGTGTGGCCAGTGTTAGTTGTTTAGTTTGGACAAATAAACCAAAAACAGCTCAATCAATGGGCTTCTTGTTAATTACTTTAGCAGCTTCCAGCACGTACAGATCGTCTCACCTGCTCCTGGCGGTGAACTGCAGCATAGCCGCATATCCGATAAAACGACGCCACGACAGTTTTTTCGGTTGGCTTCGCCTTCAACTGTTGCTGCTGTTGACTCGGTACTTGGTTGGCTCGGTTTTTGTTGGCTTCAACTGTTGTTGTTGACTCAGTGCCGTCGGTGCCATGAAGCGGGTGCTTACTGCATAAATCAGTGCGGCTAATGGGAGCAGCAAAACCAAATTAGCAAGCGATCTGGGCGATCTGGGCTGCATGACGGGGCCGTGCAGTAAAGATGAAAATAAATGCTGGTCGCAGAAACAGTTCTGTGGAAGCAGCAGAAACAGAGCAGACGAAGTTGATCTCAGTTGGCACAGACTCAGATTTGGGCCAGAGAAGACGTGAATACGCTGTAGGTTTGCAACTATTTTGCTTAGGTACGAGCATAGTTATTATGCAGTTCGGAGCTCAGTGCCCATTTCGCATAGTGCCGACTGCAGTAGGAGCGGGAGGGCTTGCGGCCTGCACCTCAATCGCAGCGCCTATTCAAATATTCCAGAACCGCTTCAGGCCAGGAAGAATTAGACTGGATTAAATTAGCCGGGAAATTCGCGGGGCTAAAAGCTAGAGTTTAAGAGACAAATGGGATTGAGGAGATAGCGCACGGATCGATCACCTTAATCAAATCGTCAACAGTGGAGTAATATTGAAAATTGTACGTCTCTGTTTTCTTTTAACATCGGCGAACTCCAAGTCGTGGTTTCACAGTGGCTTACAACTGAAGACCGCCTATGGCTAACTTTATTACTTACTGACTTAAAGAATTTGAGAGAATCTTCAGAGCGGGCTCTGAAAGCAGGAATGCGCTCAGGGCTTAAATTCGGTATATTTTTAGTTTTCCTACAGTTTGTCTGCCGCCACTGAGGTGGGGAACCGCTTACCTAACGACAGCAAGGTTTGCACAATTAGCGCATGCAATTAAAACAGCACTAGACATGCCCGTTACTTCGGGGGTGAGGGCTAGACGTTTAGGCTTAGCGGATTTGTTCTGGTTGCGTTAGAGCATATGGGGGGGCTCAGTTCTTTTACTGTTCCCTATGCGGGCCGGCCCACGCATCCACCCCTCGGTTGCCAAGCCATGTCGGGGTTGGGCATCGGTCCCGGGCCTGCCCGCGGCTCCTCCACAGGAGCGGCCTCCGCACCGGGCTCATTTGGAATTCTCCGACCGGCCGTCTCCGCCTGTCAACCGTCTGGGTCAAATTGCTGCCTCGCCTTTGATGTCTGGCTGAAATGGATGGGAGCCGGAGTGTTTTTGCTGTGCAGCCAATAGAATAAGCTATACGATTATTTTAAGTTTGTCATGGACGCTGACTTCAGTTGGTATTATTGTTGCACAATTGTTGCACGATAACTCTGTTACCTACCGGCGCTCGCCAGACAGTCGCTCTTAGACGCACTGGGACCGATGATCATTATCTATTGTCTCAGGAATGCATATTTACTCTGAGTAGCCTTAAATAATATTATCATTACAAAGCGTTAAACAATGAGCGTACAGCATGGGACACGTTCTGTTTAACTGCTTGTGCTGCTCAGGGCTTAGCAATGCTTGAGCAATGCGCAACATGTGCCCGAGTCAGACCCAGCAGCTGCTAGAGAATTGTTTGCACTTTCATCGAGTCGTACAAGCCAAATCGGTGAGCGCATTCTGCATAATAATTGCAGAGAAAACTACAGAGCACTGTCTCAGCCTCATTCTGACTGAGATAATCTGCAAACTGTCTGCATGGGATAAGCACTTTTATAATCATATCTCATTAACAGACAGACTAGGCTCGTAATTTGAATTAGTCAAAAAATCATAGCAGCCTTGAAACTCTAAGCGAGATCCTAAGCGAGCTTTATAAAATTGACGTCACCCGACAGGAAGAAGCCGACTTATATAAATCAGACTTATTGTGCTTTTTGTACGCACGCGAAGGTGTATTCAGCACGCCAGTGAAGTATGAGACAGACCAGGCCTATGGGCTACGGTCTGCGATGCTTCACGCCTGCCCCTATCTTCAGCAGGTCAAGGCTGGAGGGAGGTCTGCACCCGCTATTTGCCGCTGGCAGCCGCAGACCCCCCCTCACGCTGTTTTGCAAGTCGACCGAGGGGTACTCGTCCCCGCGTGTGTTCAAGGCAGACCCTAAGGCTGCTGGACTGACTGGGCTCCGACGCTGGCGACCCATCCAGTGGCTTCGGCCGAACTTGGGTATGCGGATCTGGCTTGCCAGCCTGCAGGCCGTGGTACTGCTTAACGTACCCCCTAATGCTTAAGGTGTTTGACCGTGCCAATGGGCTGGAAGGCCGGGGGGTTGTCCGGTCGCTAGCGGTCCTTTTCTTTTTCTTCTTTCCTCTTTCTTTTGTGACTCAGCTCACTCCTTCCCGCTTTCAGCTATGGCGTCATCCGCCTCTTTCAACCCCGCTGAAGCAGGGGCCCCGGCAACTCCGTCCGGTGACATGCCCGCACGCGCAACCGGGCCCTCCGCTGAAGCCCGACGCGCCCGCAACCAACGCCGCAACGAGCGGCGACGGCGACTGCGGGATACTGCGGGCCGGCCACCGGCGGAGGGAGAACCTAGGGAGGGCGAGGCCGCTGTTGGGCCGAAAGGAGCCACAGCAACCCCTGCCCCCAGGATACAACCCCCGCTGGGGAGCCACCAAGTAAACCTGCCACAAGCGCGGCCGGGCCTTCGGGAACCGCCGCCACTAACTAGGCCTCAAAGGTCAAGCTCCAACCGGCGGTCATCGTCTTCGGGGAAGAGCAAGACCTCACGGCCGACAAGCTCGACAGTGCCTGGCGCACTATTGATGCTGCGCTCATCGACCAGCTCCTGGCGGGCCGCCCTGTGAGCGTGGTCAAGTCTGCCAAGACCGACGGCTGCATCTTCATCTGGTCCAGCTCGGAGGAGAGCAGCCGCAGTCTACGCGAGCTTCTGCCAAAGCTGAACTGGCCCAAGAAGCTCGGCAAGCTCGTCTTCGCCAGCGAGGGCGAGCGACAAAAGACCCAGCGCTTTCGCGTCTGGATCCCGGCCGGCAATGCCATTAAGTCCGGAGATCAGCTTAGGCAAATATTGCTAAAGCTGCACCCTGACCTTGAGGTCAACGGAAGGAGAAGGGGGCTACGGTGATCCTAGGGCTCTCTGATGACTGGGCTAAGCGCTTGCCACCTAAGTCCACAATTCATATTGGTCTGACTCAGCTGACCATCCTCATAGGGCCATAGGGCCATGGCTAAGCGCAAGCTTCTGCCCCACGCCGACCTCTGCCTCAAGGACTTGAGAGACAGCGGCGGGCTCCACGTCCTATCTGACGGCGAACCCCGCACTCTCAACCTCTTTCAGCGCTACAAGGTCACCATCCCCTCTAGGGATGCTGCCAATGACCACTGGAATTTCCAGGAGGTCCATTGCTACACGGACGGATCCATCAAAGACGGTCGCGCCGGATTTGGGGTCTGCATCATCATCAACGGCCGCGTAATTGCCACGGATGCCCAGCACACTGGTAGACTCTCCACAGTCTTCCAGAACGAAGTCCTTGCCATCAGCTCTTGCGCTGCAGAGCTGAACGCCAAGGGTACGAGAGGAAAGACTATTGTCATCCACTCCGACAGCCAAGCGGCCTTACAGGCCCTTTGCCACACCACAACGAACTCCCGGACAGTCGCCGACTGCGCCCGGCAGCTCAACCTCCTGGCCAGTAGCAATACTGTCAGGCTGAAGTGGATCCCAGGGCACGCAGGGTTTCCGGGGAACGAGCTGGCAGACACCCTCGCCAAGAGGGGCGGCTCTGGCTCTTTTTTCGGCCCTGCCCCCTGGTCCCTATGCCCTTGACAGTCATCAATCGTCAGATCGACGACTGGGCTGACTCCCTCCACAGGGACAGATGGGCGGACACCCAAAACTGCCGGCAATCTCGTGCCGCGGTTCCTTGCCCGTCTCGCAGGCTCAGAAACATCCTTCTGAACCAGAATCGGAAGGATATTCGAGCCCTTGTCATGACCCTTACCGGCCATGGCTACCTCGCCAGGCACTGCTTCCTCCGAGGTGACCTCGAGAGCGAGCCTTGCCCCTTTTGCGAGTACGACAATGAAGATGCTCAGCACTTTGTTTGTCACTGCCCTTTCTTTAACAGAGACCGGCTACGCTTCCTCGGGCCGAACCCGTCCATCGACGAGGTCTGCCAGCCCGACAGCATCTCACAGCTCATCCAGTTCCTTCGGGCGACTAGACGAGCCAGTTTCTTCCCAACGGAAGATCACGCTGCAGGACGGACCGGCGGACCACCCTGACCGGCCCCACGCCTCTGCCTGTCTGCGGGCCTTCAGGGGCTAGCGGAATGGGCGACCCTCGCCTTCCCGCTGTGTCTACGGAACGGACCACCCTGCAGCTAAGTCAAGCTAAGTCAAAGTGCTTTTTGTACTATTAACTTTTGTCTGCGATTTACAGCGCACAATTGTACTTTAAGAACTAAGACACTGATAGCTGGACCACAAGAATTTCCGGACTTCATTGATACTAAGGCTGAGTCTTCGACAAGCTGTGATAAAGCTGACTGAACAGAGTACATCCGAGTGTGAGAATTGGATTAGAGAAGAATGATAGGCATATTTTTAGTTTCTAATGTCCCCATAGCCACTAGAGCACGCTATTGAATTAGGCATATTGCATTTATATTTTTCATTGTTGATGCTGGCTGCAATTTATTTAGGAATATTTGGCAACAGTTTTCATTTTGAGGATCTGGGTGGTGATCAATTTCAGTGAATAGGCAGTGAATTTAAGTGGGATCGCGAGGTTCTTTGAGTACTCGTAAAAACAAGCGATGATGGCGAGTAGCAGGTTGAGTCCGGGTGTCAGGTGAACAATTTAGAGGATCCGGCAGCGGGTTGTAGCCGGCTGAAATAAAAATGGATCGGGACTGGACCTGCCCTGTTGTCAGCAGTTCCCCTCCAGCAGAAGTGCACCAGCTGGCAGCTACGGTGCATCATCAAGACGGAGCAGAAGCAGCCGGGTCCACCACGCCGCCGCAGCCGCAGCCGCCACAAGAGCAGCGCTGCCCCCCAGCCGCCCTGCGTGGTCGTCGTCGCTGCGGCCGCGCCCCTTGTTGCTGTTGCCATCGGGAGGGACGAGGCTCTGGCCGACGCGCCAGCTGATTGGCCCGCCGCCCGCCTTCTCCTCGTGCTGGTGGAACTTGAAGTTGCCGCGACCCTTGTACCAGCCCGTCGCTTTGTCAAAGTTCTTCTTGTCAGGAATTGATACTGCGGATGGTTTGACAGTTTAGGAGTGGCCTGCATGGTCTTTCAGATGTTGTGAGGGCTTTAAATAGTACAGTACTGGCTTCAGCAGCCAATGACACAAAGATTTGCAATTCGCGCAAAAGTTAATAAGATAGGCTGCGCCGGAATCCCTCCGCACAAAATCCAGACAGAAATCCCCGCGTTTAAGAAGGAAATTCGTCAGGCAAAACTTCAGTACTGGCATCGTGACAGACGCAGTGGCCAAAGCATGCATGATAGACACTCGGACAGACACAGTGGCCACAAGCATGCATGACAGACACTCGGACAGACACAGTGGCCACAAGCATGCATGACAGACACTCGGACAGACAGTGGCCACAAGCATGCATGACAGACACTCGGGCGGACGCAGTGGCAAAATAGCCGACAGGCAGATGTCCAGCCACTCACAATGGCAACTAAAGCCGGTAGGCAGTTCAAAGCGCAGCTCTTTGCCTTTTCTTTCGCACTTGGTGTTGCCAAGTGATCCGTGCTGGTAACCTTTGGGGCAGTCCGCTTTCAGCTCTTCGCCACTCCCGACTCCCGCTCCTGGAGTGGTGCCCAAAAGCACAGCGGAAATATTCGGGGGGCTCCGGCAGTAAGCAAATGAATCTGCGGGAGGGGACAGTCGCCACAGGTTAGTCGGTGCAGCTGCGGCTGGTGAGGTGCCAAAGGCTGAATACAGTTGGCAGATTTGAATACCTGCAGACTATGTCTAAATCTACCAGATAAATCAAGATTTTATATAACAAGCACCTTTGCGCACCTTTCTTAGGGTCGCTCTTTATGTGGCTTTTTTCGGATTTTAGCATGAATTTCAGTCCCTTGTCGATTGCTGTGCAGTAATCAGGATGCTGCTTGATCGCCAAGCAGGCAACGGATTCTGAAAAAGACAACAGCGAGGCGAGTCTGCAAGAATGACACGACAGACACATGACAGACACATGACAGACACATGACAGACACACGACAGACACATGACAGACACACGACAGACACACGACAGACACATGACAGACACATGACAGACACACGACAGACACACGACAGACACATGACAGACACATGACAGACACATGACAGACACATGACAGACACATGACAGACACATGACAGACACATGACAGACACATGACAGACACATGACAGACACACGACAGACACATGACAGACACGTGACAGACACATGTCAGACACGTGACAGACACATGACAGACACGTGACAGACACCAGACAGACACGTGACAGACACCAGAGTGAGCGGCTCAAGAAGCCCTCGGCTGCCTTACCCGCATCGGACAGCTTCTTCCCGCTGATTCTCAGCTCCTTCGAGGTTGCGGCGCCCTTCGCCGGAGCTGTCGGTGCGGCGGTTATCGTCGAGGCGGCGGTGTCGATGATTTTCTTCTCGTCGAACGGCACAAACAAGCTGTCGGTGTCCGGTACGCGGAACTTCTCGCACTTGGCACCCAGGTAAGCCAGGACGGAGCTGCTGCCTGCCACTTCGCCGAGCAGCCCGCCAGACACATTGGCGCCCGCGCTGGCGCTGAACATGGCACTGATGAACTCCCTGCCGATACGCGGCAGCATCACGGTGATGCCCAGCTCATCCTTTTTGTACGTCAGGTGGAAGCTCTCGACAACCAGCTTGTCTTGGAATTCGGTATACCTATCGCTGATGGAGACGTAGCCAAAGTTCCTTCTGCGGTTGTCCTTCGCGATTTTTTCTGTATTTTTTCGGCTGGTGTCGCTGACGAGCACGTGGTAATCGAACTCGAGCTCGGACACCACAACCTGAAAGCGAAGATTCGGCAGCCCTTTAGTCTCAAAGGCGAGTCCCGCGATGAAAGCACTGGAGATTCTGGCCGCGCTTGAAGACTTTTTGCCAACTTTTTTGTTGGAAGACGTCGGGAATCCCGTCCGAGCCTGGACTTTAAAGCTGGAAGTCTTGATCAGCCAGAAGGTGCCGTGCTTGCTGCACATGAATGCATTAGGAGCCGCCTTGCCGGATGGGAACGGCCTGGCGATGAAGTTGCCAAGGAGGAAGGCGGAGTTCAGCGCGTTTCTTGGCGGCTGCAGCTTGGGCGAGGGCCGCGCCTTGTGGTAGAAAGCGCTGCAGCCGCCGCCCTTCCACCACAGGCAGCAGTAGCGGTAGGGCAGCAGGTCCCAGTACCAGTGCGACAGGTGCGGCACCTGGCCAACCAGGTAATAGTCGGTCCAGCGAGTGTCCACACCGGATGGATGCGAGCGGTAGGCGGTGCTGCCGTGCAACATGAATACGTCAGAGTCTTCAAATTCCTTAAACAGGAACACATTTTTGGCCTTTATGCCGTAGCAGCATTCCGCGGTTGGGGCGGCGTGCAAATCTCTGCGGGAATGCCGCGCTGGCTGCATGAGAAAAGCAGATTCAGCTCACGAGAGGCATGAGAAAAGCAGATTCAGCTCACGAGAGGCATGAGAAAAGCAGATTCAGCTCACGAGAGGCATGAGAAAAGCAGATTCAGCTCACGAGAGGCATGAGAAAAGCAGATTCAGCTCACGAGAGGCATGAGAAAAGCAGATTCAGCTCACGAGAGGCATGGGAAACGCAGATTCAGCCCACATGAGGCATGAGAAACGTAGATTCAGCACACGAGAGGCACGAGAAACGCAGATTCAGTTCACCAGAGGCATGAGAAACGCAGATTCAGTTCACGAAAGGCAGGAGAAACGCAGATTCAGTTCACGAAAGGCATCAGAAACACAGATTCAGTTCACATGAGGCTGTTTCATTCACAGAATGCTCACTGAGCTCCTCTGCGACAAAAAATCTGATTCGAATTGGCTTTTGTTTCGTGCTGCTCTACCTGTGAATTTGAGCAAGTAGACTTGAGAGCAAAGGAATTTCCAACAATCGAATACATGTGCGGCTATGGCAAAAACATTCGGACACGGGCAGTACTCTCTCAATCTTTCTCGGCGCTAAAATTTCATTATCCCCTCAAGTGACAACTGGACCACGGAAATGCTTCACGGATGGCTCCTTCAAAAGCGGAACTTCCGGTTTTGGAGTCTGCATCATTTTCGTGAGGCTGCTATCCACGCTCAACACATCAGAGGACTTTATGGTGTCTTCCAGAAAAAGGCCTCGCCGCACCCTGTCAGGCTGCCTTGCAGGCCCCGAGTCAAACCTCTGCGAACTACCGGACTGCTTGCAACGATTTTTAATATGCGGAGAAAATTTAATAAACATTACTATGCATAAGTAGTCTGATAAAAAGTTATAGGACAAAAATATTTTAAGCTTGATTCCTTCGCTTGTATAAGAATATGGAAAACACGCCCTAGCTAATGCTGGCACCCATCTACAGCTGGGTGAACTGAAGCAATGAACTTTATGTGACTGAACGAGGTTGATGTCGAATTGATAAAAACGGTTTACAGACTTATTCGAATAAAATTTTGGAACTTTTAGGACGGCGACGGTGAGACAGAGAGCCAACGGCGAGATCCACAACCTCAGAGAGCAGGGGTTTAATGGTGAGCCGGTGTGACCAAGCACCCCAGAGAGCAGGGGGTTAATGGTGAGCCGGTGTGACCAAGCACCCCAGAGAGCAGGGGGTTAATGGTGAGCCGGTGTGACCAAGCACCCCAGAGAGCATTTCATCATAGCAGCTGGATCTCACTATAAACAGCGTGCGTCCGAGCATTGTTTGAGCATCAGACTCGATTCATGACAGACGCTGCTCACAATGGTCCTTGGCAGTGGGTCAGCTGTATTTCTACATCATTTTTATTTTAGCGCCACAGCAAAACCATTTGTGCTCACCCGTCAATGTGGCTGGCCACTGGTGTGCTCAGGTAGCATTTCTGACTGGGTTGGACGGTTTGGGCGCCGGCGACCGTATTGAATTTTATGATATTCTCATTCTTCTGATAGCTGAAGTCCACAGCGCTGGCTTCAGCGTATTCTTTCAGCGGGTGACAGGCCAGTGAGAGAACGGCCTGCCGGACCTTCTTGTCCTCATTGTGGAACCAGTTCTGGCAGTGGGCCTGCGCCCAGGTATCGATTTTATTGTCTTTGTAGTATTGATTCACGAACCAGCCCAGTGGGATGATGGGTGAGTAGCTCCTGCCAAGGGCGGCGGGGGGTTCTCAGCAATTGGAGCGCTTGCTAGGAAATGATGCGATTTTGTTTGATCGTTATTTAATGCTCAACAGTTCCGAATCGCTTCGAATCGAAAATTTCCTTAGCTGGAAGAACCAGTCTTATGAAATACCTGCAAAGTGACTAAGGATATTGGAGGTAAAGTCATTGAGGACATTGGAGGCGATCGGGGCGAATTCACTGAGAACATGGAGTGAAGTCAATGAGGACATGAGGTGAAGTCTCTGAGGACATGAGACAAAGTCACTGAGGACACGAGGCAAAGTCACTGAGGACATGGGGTGAAGTCACTGAGGACATGAGGCAAAGTCACAGAGGACATGGGGTGAAGTCACTGAGGACATTAGGCAAAGTCACTGAGGACATGGGGTTGAAGTCACAGAGGACATAGGGTGAAGTCACTGAGGACATAGGGTGAAGTCACTGAGGACATGGGTTGAAGTCACTGAGGACATGAAGCAAAGTCACTGAGGACAATAAGGCAAAGACACTGAGGACATGGGGTGAAGTCACTGAGGACATGAGGCAAAGTCACTGAGGACATGAGGCAAAGTCACTGAGGACATGAGGCAAAGTCAATAAGGCAAAGTCACTGAGGACATGGGGTGAAGTCACTGAGGACATGAGGCAAAGTCACTGAGGACATGGGGTGAAGTCACTGAGGACATGAGGCAAAGTCACAGAGGACATGGGGTGAAGTCACTGAGGACATGAGGCAAAGTCACTGAGGACATGGGGTTGAAGTCACAGAGGACATAGGGTGAAGTCACTGAGGACATAGGGTGAAGTCACTGAGGACATGGGTTGAAGTCACTGAGGACATGAAGCAAAGTCACTGAGGACAATAAGGCAAAGTCACTGAGGACATGGGGTGAAGTCACTGAGGACATGAGGCAAAGTCACTGAGGACATGAGGCAAAGTCAATAAGGCAAAGTCACTGAGGACATGGGGTGAAGTCACTGAGGACATGAGGCAAAGTCACTGAGGACATGGGGTGAAGTCACTGAGGACATGAGGCAAAGTCACTGAGGACATGGGGTGAAGTCACTGAGGACATGAGGCAAAGTCACTGAGGACATGGGTTGAAGTCACTGAGGACATGGGGTGAAGTCACTGGGGACATGAGGCAAAGTCACTGAGGACATGAGGCAAAGTCACTGAGAGCACGAGGCAAAGTCACTGAGGACATGGGGTGAAGTCACTGAGGACATGAGGCAAAGTCACTGAGGACATGGGTTGAAGTCACTGAGGACATGGGGTGAAGTCACTGGGGACATGAGGCAAAGTCACTGAGGACATGAGGCAAAGTCACTGAGGACATGAGGCAAAGTCACTGAGGACATGGGGTGAAGTCACTGAGGACATGAGGCAAAGTCACTGAGGACATGAGGCAAAGTCACTGAGGACATGGGGTGAAGTCACTGAGGACATGAGGCAAAGTCACAGAGGACATGGGGTGAAGTCACTGAGGACATGAGGCAAAGTCACTGAGGACATGGGGTTGAAGTCACAGAGGACATGGGGTGAAGTCACTGAGGACATGAGGCAAAGTCACTGAGGACATGGGGTTGAAGTCACAGAGGACATAGGGTGAAGTCACTGAGGACATAGGGTGAAGTCACTGAGGACATGGGTTGAAGTCACTGAGGACATGAAGCAAAGTCACTGAGGACAATAAGGCAAAGTCACTGAGGACATGGGGTGAAGTCACTGAGGACATGAGGCAAAGTCACTGAGGACATGAGGCAAAGTCACTGAGGACATGAGGCAAAGTCAATAAGGCAAAGTCACTGAGGACATGGGGTGAAGTCACTGAGGACATGAGGCAAAGTCACTGAGGACATGAGGCAAAGTCAATAAGGCAAAGTCACTGAGGACATGGGGTGAAGTCACTGAGGACATGAGGCAAAGTCACTGAGTCACCAAGACAGCTGTTGAAGTCGACAATGAGTTTTTAAAAGAGGCGTCGCTTCCATAAAACTCAGAGTTCCGTTGAGTCAGCCAGAATACGAGCTATGGTTTTGCTGCAAACTGTGCCTCTTATTTGAGTCTGCAAAGAAAATGGATAAATCCAACTGAGCTGTGGACCCGTGTTGCTATTGAAGACAAATTAGGACACCATGAATTCGTTAACAATTGCTGGTATTGTCCTGGGCCTTGGGGGTCGCTGCAAGAGCCAAGCGCTACTAAAAGTAAAATTACTTTCTACTTTTCAAGTTTAATTTCGTAGTTTAGCTGATTTAACTGCACTTTGAGAAACAAATGCCCGATGTGGCGGATTTCAAATCAGCTGGCCATAAAAATGACTCACCTCTTTTT
Source organism: Macrostomum lignano (assembly GCA_002269645.1). Classification (NCBI taxonomy): domain Eukaryota; kingdom Metazoa; phylum Platyhelminthes; family Macrostomidae; genus Macrostomum; species Macrostomum lignano. Next base: position 35,593 of record NIVC01004485.1, read on the forward strand.
CGAGTTGTCGCACTTCAACTCCAGGTAGCCCATGTGGTAGAGCTCACAGGTGTTCCCCGCAGGTACGCTGCGGCACTTGAAATTGAAACCGAGAATGTTCCTCTTGCCCACCTTTGAGTTCACTTGGAACGAGTGAGCAGCCAGCACTACGAACGGGCTCTGAAGCGGTGCACAGCAAGAGAGAGAGACTGAACTGCACGGCCACCCCAGCCTCCCCAGCTCCCAAACCCGAATCGAATTCGGCGCTTTCGGCTCACCTCGGTCTTGGAAATGGTGGTCTTGCCGCTCTCGGTGTAGCCAAGCAGCGTCATGGTGCACGCGCCATAGAAAACGCTGACGTCGAACTTTACCTGCATTGGCGATTGAGGGCAGTCGGTGGGTTTTAGCAATGCAACAGATGGCAGTTCGGTGGGTTTTAGCAATGCAACAGATGGCAGTTCGGTGGGTTTTAGCAATGCAACAGATGGCAGTTCGGTGGGTTTTAGCAATGCAACAGATGGCAGTTCGGTGGGTTTTAGCAATGCAACAGATGGCAGTTCGGTGGGTTTTAGCAATGCAACAGATGGCAGTTCGGTGGGTTTTAGCAATGCAACAGAGGCAGTTTTTGTAGCTGCTATTGCAGTTGCTGTTTCGGTTTCACAGGCAAAAACCTATGCTTGCAACTGGGTTTTGGCGAATGAATTATTCTAGCTTCATGCTGTTGTAAACTGAAGTCGGGGAATTTTTCACCGATATAAGCTTTTGATCCTGATTTTTCACCCCAATGCTCCCATCAGGTGCTCACGTTGAGGTCCTTCGGATTCAGCTTATCCCATTCCAGCGGCTTCTCGAGCTCCAACTGATGAGTTGACGACGACGAACCCTGAAAATTGAAAAAGTCGCCCGGATTCACTGCGAATGGAGGGTTGGGGAGCAGAGCAGGTTGTAGAAATTTCTTTGCAAATAAGCGCGTGCTATTTATGCTACTGTAAACGGTAGGGTTTTTTAGGCAAAAAGTTGCTGATGCACTAATTTATTAACAAGTGCAGCTTTGTACTGCCTAACTGTGGATCTTCCGGATGGCACCGGGGGCCGCGCGGCGCAACTGCACCACCAACGCGCCTTTCTGCCCCCACCTGTCTGGTTCGTTCATGCAACCCGTTGCACCGTCGGCGACTCCAGCTGGCAGGCCACTTCATCCGTACCGAGTCGTACTGCCCACAGACGGTGCAGGAGGTGCTGCTGCCGACGCTGCAGGCTCGACGCTTCTTCGACTGCCTGCTGGCAGACGCCGGCGCCCCGAATTCTGTCCGCGGAGCGGCCTTGTTTGCGCTCAGGCGCTGAGGTCTGGGACGCTGTTAACATTATGATATCTCTTGATCTTTGCTGGCACCGACAGCGTATTTTGCTTGTTGTTTTCGAATTTAAATCTTTACAAAAATTACGACCGTATGCCTTCACAAACCTACATTTACTAAAATATTTATTTTTTTATCAATCAATACAAGTCAATTCAGCCCAGCATTCTCTGACACCCAGTGCTCAGCTGCAGAACTCAGCCCAGCATTCTCTGACACCCAGTGCTCAGCTGCAGAACTCAGCCCAGCATTCTCTGACACCCAGTGCTCAGCTGCAGAACTCAGCCCAGCATTCTCTGACACCCAGTGCTCAGCTGCAGAACTCACCCCAGTGTTTCGCACTAGCCGCAGCGCGGCAGGAGGTCACTGCCAGACTGGCTGTCCAGAAGATTCGCAAGACCAGCAGCATGGCTTCGGCTTCGGGGCTGAATAATTGACAAAATTGATTTAATCCGGTCCAAATGTTTTTTTGTGAGACAGACTGGACCAGTGGTGACAACGCAGTGACTGCAGCACCGTCTGTAAAGTGGGGCGGCCACTGCTGGCCATAGACAAACCCAATTAAGTAGTATGAAACGATTGCCCCAGACAAACATGTACTTTAGCAGTGGCATTTACAGAAGTTTTGCTCTTAGACAAATGCTTATATTATATACGAGTATTAAGCTGAGGTGAGCTGTGTCCTCTTGAGCCAAAGTCCCTGTTATAAGTTTGCGAGTTCGATTTCGCGAGCGGTAACTTTAATTTAGAGTTGGTGCAAGAAAAATGGCCTGGATCTTGTCGTGCATCTCACACCAATACGAGTAAAAGCCCCAGCTGCCTCGCCAAATGCAGCAAAAGACAGATAGATTCTTTCAGGGCGCAACATTTTTCGTATAAATCACAATAATTAGGCTGAGTCTCGAGTCAGTATTTTTCCTTGCTTTCACTTGTAAGTCTCTGAAGATCCGGTCCGTCCAAGCGACCTGTGGCGTCGGAGACTCCAGCCGGCAGGCACTTCATCTGCGCCGATCTGTGCTCCGCAGGCAGGCACCCTACCGGTTGAAAACGACAGGTGCGCAGTCCGCGTTTCATCGGCTGTCTGCTGGCTGACGCCGTCGCCCCTGGATTCTGTCGATGGCGCGGCCCCATTATTCCTTCGCCTTGGAGCGCGACCGTGCGCTGCTCTTCTTTGGGGACCGCTGTGACAGCTAGAATGTTAGAGCTTTGAGCAGTAGAGCTCGCTCCAGTGAGAGAGTCCCCAAAAAGTCAGGAACTCAGGCTGCCTTGTACTTTTGCATCTCGAACTCTGCACTTCCGAAACTTTTCGTTAAAGCCAGAAGCAAAAATTAGAACTGTTAATTTTTTTTCAAATAAGCGTCGCTAATCTTAGTGCAGCACATGCGACCGTACAAATGTCCCTGGGCAGTCAGCAAAAAAGTTTCCATGCTCCTCCTGCTGTTACGCCCACTGCACCCATCCTGGCTCCTGATTGCAAAGTGCAGCAGACAGACGGCGGCCATCAAGACTGGCTGCAGCCAAGGACTTGCAAGTCTGCACTGCACTGGGGGCTGCGCGGGGTCTGACGGGCTCCGGAGTTGCCCGCTGCTGAATTGCACACTGAGTCCTAGAAGCGGGTCACAAGCCTAGAATTTGCTTGATTGATGTGCTATACTTCTCAGTAGATATATCTCACTCTCTTGAGCAATGCAGACTGGCTAAATACTCACTACGCGAAGTCCAGCTTCAGTTTCAGCATCAGCACGAGCTCTGTAAGCAACTGATACACACAGAACTGGTTATGAACCTATCAAACTGCTATCGAATTTTATGAGCTTGCTAATTAGATTTTTTGATTTGGTAGCAGTATGCAGGGATTTTGCTAAGACTAGCTTTCAAAGCAGCCAAAGCCCCTGACTGAGCCGCAATGCCCTGATCTGTGAACACTCTGCAGGGAAAACTCAATATGGGACAGCTCCCGATTCCAAAGTTGGAGTAGCAATCGCCGGGTAATTTAGGGGAACGCGGATAGCTGAGCAGTTGGCAACGAGCTGATCGGCAAGACTTGCGGACATGGGGAAGCCGAGCAAATTCAGTCATGGTCATCCATCAAACAGTGCCAGAGCCCGGAGTCCCCGCTGCTCCGCCCCGGCCTGCCTGATAAACGAACATGATTTGGGGGAAAAGAAATGGAAGGGAAATTGATTTGGGGTTGCGGAGCCGCTGGCCGTCTCGCCCTCCAGCTGATCCCCTCAGCCTCTCCCCTGATCGCTGGAGCGCAGGACGGCTGAAACTCGCGAGATGCAGCCGGACGGCCGAAACTCGCGAGATGCAGCCGGACGGCCGAAACTCGCGAGATGCAGCCGGACGGCCGGAGCGGCTTCTGCAGGCCTGCGGGGCTCCCAGAGAGAGGCGAGCATCAATTGAAATGCGAGGCGCTCAGCCGGCCGTGTCGCAAAGGGGCTCCTAACCGAGCAAATATCTGCCAACCATCCTAGAAAAGTCCATGCGCATTAACAAGAAAATTTGAGTCGCAAAAGAATTGAGTAGCAGAAAAGCACGCTATTTTAAGGGATATAGGAAACATCACTTTATATTGATTGATGGCCTTCGGTCTTTAAGCGGAAAATCGCGTGTTTACAGGAAAACAGTGCAGAGTAATGCATGCACCTGCAGTCAGTGCAGAGTACTGCATGCACCTGCAGTCAGTGCAGAGTAATGCATGCACCTGCAGTCAGTGCAGAGTACTGCATGCACCTGCAGTCAGTGCAGAGTAATGCATGCACCTGCAGTCAGTGCAGAGTAATGCATGCACCTGCAGTCAGTGCAGAGTAATGCATGCACCTGCAGTCAGTGCAGAGTAATGCATGCACCTGCAGTCAGTGCAGAGTACTGCATGCACCTGCAGTCAGTGCAGAGTAATGCATGCACCTGCAGTCAGTGCAGAGTAATGCATGCACCTGCAGTCAGTGCAGAACAATGCATGCACCTGCAGTCAGCGCAGAGTAATGCATGTATCATTTGTTTTTTCAATAGGCCAGTAAGCTATCTAAAGAATCTTGATTTTAAATCAAACGGATCAAGCGAAATTGGTATTTGGATTTTAGCGTTTTTACAAGTCATTTTTGTAATTGTACAATTGGGACTTTTACACCATGCATAAAATATTTGCTTGGCATGACCAAGGAAGAGATTTGCTTCAAATCGCTCTGCACAGGACAAAAACAGGCTGACACGGGACAGGCTGAGCCATAAACTTCTAATTGCTGCTTTCTGAGCTTCTCTGCTTTTTACTGCCAAAGCCAGGCAGTTTAAGCTGAGCAATTCGGCCAACCTGTGTGTGGCGGCCCGCATGTCCCCGCCTAATGATCGGCCTCTTTTACAGCCTGCGTCTCAGGTTCCGGGCTCGACCCGTAATCCGGGATTAGCGAGAATCATGCAGTCCGTCCTGTGTGCGGTGCAGACAGCACGGACGGCAAGGACCACGCACTGAGCTCCAGCCATGCAGTTCTGTCTGTGTTCTTGACCGACTAAAACCAACAATTACTTTCACAATAATCTACTAAAGCTTTTTACAGCACAGAGCTGCTACCCAATCACAGCAGGTTGACCACATGGAGCACAGAGCTGCTACCCAATCACAGCAGGTTGACCACATGGAGCACAGAGCTGCTACCCAATCACAGCAGGTTGACCACATGGAGCACAGAGCTGCTACCCAATCACAGCAGGTTGACCTGGAGCTCAGCTAATTTGCTACTCGCAACTACCCTGAGAGGTGACAAAAGCTTTAAGCAGCCCACGCCTCTTCGTGCCAGCTGCGGCAAGCTCTGCTGGACTTTGCAGTGTTTCCAGGAGAATGCAAGAGCTGATATTGGAAACTTGAAAGTGCATGTCTTAAACATTGGCTACTAGGGAAGTGCATTAAATTTCAAATTTACAAGGGCTAACTTGAAAAAATCTATCAATATGTTTAGACAGTTTATGGTAAACAATGTACTCAGTTTTGAACCTGGGGTCTGAGGAATCCATGAACCCGCCTGACAAGTCTTCACAAACTTAGCAACATTTCCAAGTTTTTGCACGCAAGGATCCAGAAACTGCAGTCACACCTTCGTATCCGTCCGCACTGCGACCCGCTTGCTGATGGCGCCGGTTTCCCAGGAGGCCAGCTGCCGTCTCCGGCTGCTCCGCCCGTCTTCGGCTGCAGCTTCCACCACACAGCAGCCCTCTAGCAACTAACAAGTAAGTGGGATTTGACACCAGATAGATGAATATGTTCATTGACGAGTCAAGCGTGATGAGGAAGTTGGACCACCTGGACAGGGTCACCTCCGCCTCGGCGGGCAGCGCCCGGAAGGCGAACAGCAGCTTGGAGAAGAAGGCCGGCATCTCAAGGACAAAGAAGGTCAGCGCCAGGGTGACGATCAGCTTGTCTGTGCCCGCCCGACGGCGCCGCAGGTTACGCGACTCGCGAATCGCCGCCGCTCCCACAGCACCTGTGATGGAGAAAGGATGCAATGCAATGCACTGTGTCTGCCTGTCTGCCTGCCTGCCTGCCTGCCTGTCTGTCTGTCTGTCTGTCTGTCTGTCTGTCTGTCTGTCTGTCTGTCTGTCTGTCTGTCTGTCTGTCTGTCTGTCTGTCTGTCTGTCTGTCTGTCTGTAATTTTGTTATTAGAAAACAATTCAGTTAATTCTGTTTCAGAAAAAGTTGACAAAGACAGCCTTGAATGGTTCCCCCAAAATCTTTACAATATGGTAACACGCAAGTCCCAATCGAACTCAGCACTCAGTTCAGCGCTGCTCAAAGGAAAAAAATGTCTGTAGAAGAAAAACAGGATCGAAAAATTGCTTGTACCGATGTTGCTCTCATCTCACATAAATCCCCGACAAACTCAAAGCAGCTCTCATCTCACAGAAATCCCCGACAGACTCAAAGCAGCTCTCATCTCCTCACCCGCAGCACGCGAGCGCTGCAGACGGTCACCACAAGGACGGGGCCGCCGGACTGCAGCAGGAACAGGCAGGCGGACAGGTACAGCAGCTGGTACAGCCGGCTGTGGAACACGGGACCAAAAGGCACCGGTCCGGACAGAACGAAGCGGCGCTGCTCACCAGGCAGCTGGCACACCAACTCCTGGGCCTGGCGAATGGCAAGGATTTCATCGGTTGAGTCTGGCGTTCTGCCACACTGTGCCCGATCTTTGTTTTCTACAACCCTACAGTCCCTCTCATCCTCATTGCAGCACGCCTGGCCCTCTTACTGCAAGTAGCCTCTTTAACTCTCATCCTGCTCCCCTACTGCAAACTCTCCCCTCTCATCCTGATCCCCACTGCAAACTCTCCCCTCTCATCCTGATCCCCACTGCAAACTCTCCCCTCTCATCCTGATCCCCACTGCAAAATCTCCTCTCTCATCCTGATCCCCACTACAAACTCTCCCCTCTTATCCTGATCCCCACTGCAAACTCTCCCCTCTCATCCTGATCCCCACTGCAAACTCTCCCCTCTCATCCTGATCCCCACTAGAAACTTTTTCCACTCATCCACACCCCCTCTATCCGCACCCTACTCAACATACACTGTACTCACCTCTATCCGCACCCTACTCAACATACTCACCTCTATCCGCACCCTACTCAACATACTCACCTCTATCCGCACCCTACTCAACATACTCACCTCTATCCGCACCCTACTCAACATACCCTCCTCTACCCCACCCTGAGCATACTCTATCTACTCGCACCCTCTTCAGCACTCAAAATCTACGAGCTAACTATATCCAGCATCCCCTGTCTGCCCCATCGCGTACCTCGAACAGCCGCGGCAGCGCGACAGCAGCGCAGGCGACGCCGCAGCCGGCCAGCGCCGGTATGCAACGCGACTTGGCCAGCAGCTTCCGGCCAACGCCGTGCCTGCAGACGGCCTCGAAGCGGTGGAAGCTCAGGCCAGCCAGGGTCCAGTTCCTGGCCAGCTGGAAGGCCACGGAGCCCTGCGGAAGGGTTCGGAGTGCCACCCGACTCCTTGAACTTCCTGATCCCCTCTACTCCCTTTAGCTTTCCATCTGATGAATGGCATTCGGCCTCTGAATCTTCTCTACCATGGTTATACCCTCTCTGAGTATTCTCTCCAATTGAGTAACCCTCCCTGGGTATTCTCTCGAATCGAGTATTATTCGAGTTTTGAGCATGTCATCCTGCTGCGATGCACCTCTGAACCGACTGTGACTCTCACCCTGTAGACACCCCTATACCCTCCCTACGTATTCTCTCCAAGTGAGTATACCCTCCCTGAGCATTCTCTCCAAGTGAGTATACCCTCCCTGAGCATTCTCTCCAAGTGAGTATACCCTCCCTGAGCATTCTCTCCAAGTGAGTATACCCTCCCTGAGCATTCTCTCCAAGTGAGTAATTGGGCAACGCTAAGATACCTGTCGAGTAGCAGCCGCCAGGCCCGCCAGCAGCAGCGGCAGTCCGGGTCCTGGCAGCGGCAGGTGACAGCGGACAAGTGACAGGCCTACAGCCAGGTAGAGAGCCTGGCACAACTGGAAGATGGTCTCAAACAGAGACAGGCCAGTCAGCAGCAGGCAGGCGGCGAACGGCGAAGGAGCGGTTGAGGAAGACCGCCATGGAGAGGCCATTGGCCAGCGCGTTGAACACGCAGAGCGCGGCGTTGGCGGCCTCCATTCGATAGCCGGTGGCATCGGCAGCGGCCCCGCTGGAGTTGGTTATCAGGTCCGAAGAGTCCTGGCACATCGCCGAGTCCCACGGCAGTTGCAGCACTAGGGCGAATTGTTGGCTTGGCTGAGGCTGATCTTCCATGGCCGCGGAGAGGCCAGAGCTGCTTCAGTCGGGAGGGCGGTGAGCTGTGCGCTGGCAGCGGCAGCTTAGCAAAACCCGCATCAGCTCAGCCCTCATTGGCTGCATGCCGAAGTGCGAGCCAAAGCAGCCAATTCGATCTCGCGTTCCCACGAGGCAGTCCTCAATATCCTCAACATCCTCTTTGCTTCATTTTATTGCCTATGGCCAGCGTGCCTTCATCTCCGATTCCGCTAATTTATCTGCGCATGTTTCACAGCCTTCAGCTTCTCCGCTCGCAACTCTATTGGCCTCTTTACAAGCACTTTTTCACTGCCACTTTCTTGCTTGTGCTTTGTTCCAGCAGTTTTTTACAAAAGCGAGTCTCGGATCTCTCGACATCCCTCTCAAAATCCAGTAAATCTAAAACCTTTGCTCCGCAGTCACAGCAGCTCTGTACTGAAAAATTTACTCTGTACTCTTGGTATAAAGTACAGTTACGAGCTACCAAGGGATAATTCGTGGCGTCATTAGTGTTGCGCACCTCTCAAACAAAACTCTAGTTACCAGCCCTTCAGGCTGTTGAGATGTTCAACGTAAAACAACCAAAAAATCGTCGGGATCTGGCTTGATGATTCGATAGTTATTACCGATTAAATAGTTTATTCTTGGTCCTTAACGCGAAACAGCAACCTTGCCGAGCCATTGTGCAATGGACCGAAATTTCTGCTCGCAGAACTCAAACTTGCCTCGACTAAGAATTGACCGTTGCTGGATAGATTAACCGTGTT
>NIVC01004486.1:0-44492 GCA_002269645.1 Macrostomum lignano
TGATGATGGTGGTGATGATGATGATGATGATGACGGTGATGATGATGATGATGACGGTGATGATGATGATGAGGTGATGATGATGATGATGATGATGATGATGATGATGATGATGAAATGATGATGATGATGATGATAGAGATAGGGGGGTAGAGAGGCCTGGGGACTTGGCTTAAGTGACAAGATCCAAGACAGGAAGTAACCAACTTGTGCACCTCTAAAAACAAAATATGGTGAAAGATGTCAGTGAGGATTAAAAGAGGAAAGAAGAGCCATAAAAAAACCAAAAAAGAGAGAAAAAGAGCAATAAAAACGCCATCAACCTGAAGCTGCCTGAAGAAAAGAACCCCGGACCAAGGAGCGAAACCCAGAAGAAAGCCAGATCAGAAAGAAGGAAGAGGAAAGGCAATGAAAAACGAAAAGCAAGAACAAAAACGAGACTTATAACAGCAAGAAGGAAATGGCAAGAGGAGAAAGTAAAAATTGAGACATGGAATGCCCAAAGAGCGAACATCGGAGCCGGACGTTTCGGACAAATGGTTAAGTTCGCACTGGAACGCTACATTATTCACTGAACTGAACAACGTGTCAAATGGAATCAGAAGATACCACCACCAAAATCACCGGCTGCAGTTCAGAGCAGCTTCGCCGCAAGCTGCTAGCGATCGAAAATGTCGACCTGGAGCAGGCGCTTCGGGTGGCCAGAGCCATGGAGACAGCAGAGACTCAGGCAAGCCTCATGGAATCTAACGAGGCGGCGGTACAGCGACTTTGGCTTCGAGACACTGGTGCAGCGGCCTCATCGGCAGAGCGCCTAGTCAAGGGACCAGCCAGGTAAGCAAGCCACGTGCATCAGATGCGGAGTCCCGGGCCATCGAACATGCAACGCAGACAGAGGTAAGACGTGCGAGCGCTGAGGCAAGCCAAATCACCTGGCGAGGGCCTGTCTCTCCCGGCCGTTGGAAGCCGTCCGTGCCCTGCAGGCCGACAGCGACACTCAGAGCCGGAGGACAGCATCTTCTGTCTGACCGTGGCGGCCACCATGACGGCTACAGCCGGCGTCCGCACAACAGTGCTCGTCGACTCAACGCAGCTGGAAGTCCTGGTCGACAGCGGGGCGATTGCAATATCTTGACAGAGAGAGCCTGGTGGAAACTTCCGCGACCCCCGCCGCTGCAGACAACTCGCACAAAGGTATTCGCCTTCCGCTCTTCAGAACCACTCAGCATCCTGGGAGCCTGCAGCCTGCAGGTGACAACCGGCCAGGACAGCCAGGAGGTTCGCTTCATGGTCGTCCCCGGCGACGGCGTCAACATCCTGGGACGAGAGACATCGACCTCACTCCGCCTTCTGAGATTGGGGCCTCAGGTTCGCGCGATTGCAGCAGCCGAGACGGAGAACGCAGAGACCCTGGCGCTGGCCAAGCGATTTCCGGAGCTCTTCAAAGGCCTCGGCAAGGTCAAGGGTGTTTTAGTTCAGATTGGTACGAGCTCGTATCAAGCCCGACGCTAGGCCCGTCTGTCATCCGCCCTCTCGAATATACCAGTACATCTCAGGGAGGCGCTGGACCGCGAGCTGGACGAGCAAGAGCGCATGCAGATCATCCAGCCAGTAGAAGGCCCCACGCCATGGGTCAGTCGCATCGTCGTGGTACCGAAAGAGGACGGGAAGACCTTGAGGATCATCCAGGATCTGCGAGACGTTAACAAGGCGTCCCTGAGGCAGCGACACCAAATCCCGACTTTTGAAGAAGCTACCAGTGACATGACGGGGTCGACAATCTTCACCAAGCTCGATATCTTCAAGGCGTTTCATCAAATTGAGATCAGTGAGGACAGCCGCAAGTACTTGGTCTTCTCAATGCCCCGAGGGATGCGTCAGCTGACACGCCTGAGCATGGGATTCGCCTCCGCCTTGCAGATCCTGCAGCGTGTCATGCAGCAAGTGCTGGAAGGCCTCACTGGTGTTAAGTGGATCCACGACGACATCATCATCCAGTCAGGGCCCTGAAGTTCACCAAGAACACGTGGCAGCCTGCCTGACCAGACTGCGTGACAATGGCATCACCCTGAATACCAGCAAGTGCCACTGGGGCATCGGCAAGGCCAAGTTCATGGCTATGACGCTCTCCAAGTTCGGCATCCAGCCATCAGAAGAGAAAATCGCGGAGCTGCAAGCATTCAAGGATCCACAGTCTGCCAAGGAAGTCCGGTCGTTCCTCGGCCTGGCCAACTTGACTTACTTGACTTAGCTGCAGGGTGGTCCGTAGACACAGCGGGGAGGCGAGGGTCGCCCATTCCGCTAGCCCCTGAAGGCCCGCAGACAGGCAGAGGCGTGGGGCCGGTCAGGGTGGTCCGCCGGTCCGTCCTGCAGCGTGATCTTCCGTTGGGAAGAAACTGGCTCGTCTAGTCGCCCGAAGGAACTGGATGAGCCGTGGGATGCTGTCGGGCTGGCAGACCTCGTCAATGGACGGGTTCGGCCCGAGGTAGCGTAGCCGGTCTCTGTTAAAGAAAGGGCAGTGACAGACAAAGTGCTGAGCATCTTCTTTGTCGCACTCGCAAAAGGGGCAAATTTCGCTCTCGAGGTCGCCTCGGAGGAAGCAGTGCCTGGCGAGGTAGCCATGGCCGGTAAGGGTCATGACAAGGGCTCGAATATCCTTCCGATTCTGGTTCAGAAGGATGTTTCTGAGCCTGTGAGACGGGCAAGGAACCGCGGCACGAGATTGCCGGCAGTTTTGGGTGCCCGCCCATCTGTCCCTGTGGAGGGAGTCAGCCCAGTCGTCGATCTGACGATTGATGACTGTCAAGGGCATAGGGACCAGGGGGGCAGGGCCGAAGAAAGAGCCAGAGCCGCCCCTCTTGGCGAGGGTGTCTGCCAGCTCGTTCCCCGGAAACCCTGCGTGCCCTGGGATCCACTTCAGCCTGACAGTATTGCTTCTGGCCAGGAGGTTGAGCTGCCGGGCGCAGTCGGCGACTGTCCGGGAGTTCGTTGTGGTGTGGCAAAGGGCCTGTAAGGCCGCTTGGCTGTCAGAGTGGATGACAATAGTCTTTCCTCTCGTAACCTTGGCGTTCAGCTCTGCAGCGCAAGAGCTGATGGCAAGGACTTCGTTCTGGAAGACTGTGGAGAGTCTACCAGTGTGCTGGGCATGCGTGGCAATTACGCGGCCGTTGATGATGATGCAGACCCCAAAGCCGGCGCGACCGTCTTTGATGGATCCGTCCGTGTAGCAATGGACCTCCTGGAAATTCCAGTGGTCATTGGCAGCATCCCTAGAGGGGATGGTGACCTTGTAGCGCTGAAAGAGGTTGAGAGTGCGGGGTTCGCCGTCAGATAGGACGTGGAGCCCGCCGCTGTCTCTCAAGTCCTTGAGGCAGAGGTCAGCGTGGGGCAGAAGCTTGCGCTTAGCCATGGCCCTATGGGGCTGGATTCGAATGCCAGCGTCAGCTAGACGGCGGGCAGTCTTAGCCGCTTCCCTGCGGACAAAGATGTCCAGCGGAGGAATGTTGAGGAAGGCGTTGAGGCCATCGTAGGGAGCAGACGGAGGGGCGCTCATGATCGTGCGACAAGCGCGCCCTTGCGCTCTCCTGAGAGCCTCTAGACAGGTCTTTATCTGCAGGGCGCTAGCCCAGATCAGGCCGCCATACGAGATAGCGGGCCTAACCATTGCAGTGTAGATCCACCAGAGGCGCTTGGGGGTGAGCCCCCAGGTGGTGCCGACAGCCCTGCGCAATTGCGCGAGGACTGCGAAGGCCTTTTTGGCTTTTGTTTGAACGTGGGGTGACCAGTTCAGCCTGTGGTCCAGGGTAATACCCAGACATTTAGTCTGCTTGCAGAAGGGGATTTCCCTTCCGTAAAGCGTGAGCGGCCGAATCTGCCACTTGGTCCTGCTGGTGAACATGATCGCTGCGGTCTTAGTCTCAGAGAGCCTTAAACCACAGCGGTCCGCCCATTGCTCAGCAGCGTAGATGAAGTTCTGAAGAAGGTCCCTGAGGGTATCAGGGGACGGACCAGATGCCACCGCGGTGACATCGTCCGCATATCCAACTTTCAGAATGGGGTCAGGCCGAACATCCCGGAGGAGCTCATCGATGACCATATTCCAGAGAACTGGAGACAGCACCCCACCTTGCGGGCTACCTTTGCAGACGGGGACCGTCCTCTGGTAGCCCAGCAGACTGGCGGTGGCCGTGCGATGGCTGATCATGTACATGATCCATCTGGTGAGATGTGAGTGCGTTTGCCTCTCACAAAGAGCTCTTCGGAACGCCTCAAAGAGGACGTTATCGAAGGCGCCAATGATATCCAGGAAGATCCCCAGAGCAAAGCCATTACCAAGCACGGCCTTCTCGAGTTTATCGACCAGGACGTGCAGCGCGCTTTCAGTGGAGCGACCCGCCCGAAAAGCGTGCTGGTTCTCGCTGAGAGGTTTGTTCTTCAGCTCAACAGAGAGAAGGCGCCAAAGCACCAGTCTCTCCATCAGCTTGACCAGGGAGGAGGTCAAGCTGATCGGTCTGAAGGATTTGATAGAATGGTAGTCCGAGCGGCCTGGCTTAGGGATAAAGATCACCTTTGCCTCGGTCCAAGCCTGTGGGACATAACCAAGCGTGATGCATGCCCGAAGAAGGCTGCAAAGTTTGCGCAGGAAGCCTGGGCATTTAACCGCCTCTCTTAGAAGGGCCGGTACAATGCCGTCGGGTCCTGGGGCTTTGAAAGGCTTGAAGGAATTTGCCGCTCTCACAATGCGGTCCTCCGTGATGATAGAGGCAGCCAGCGCGTGACCTCCCTCCGAGTGATCCGGAGTGGTCTGGTTAGCTGGCTCGTTGGGGAAAAACGCAGTGAGCATTACATCAAGCGTTTCCCCTGGGTTGTCCATGGACGTACCGTCGGTGCGTTTGACCGAGGAGAGCTTAGACATTTTGTCCAGCGTGAGCGCTTTCACAACTCTGGAGGTGGGGCGTGAGCCTCTAGCTCCTCACAGTATTGTCGCCATTTTTGAGCCTTTGCATTCCTAACCTTCCTTTTAAACTCATGAATTGCTTCATGATAGGCGGTTTGGTCTGCAGGGCTCTTAGTTTTAGTTGCTCTGCGGTGGAGTCTCTTAGCCCTGCGACGGAGGTTGCCGAGCTCGGGATTCCACCACGGCGCCGATTTTTTCCCTTTATAGGCTTTTAAAGGGCAGGACGCCTCAAAGGCGGCGGTTAGCGTCTCTGTCAAAACAGTCGCGCACTCATCCGCCTCTCGGCACGACGTGATCGTGGATGGTTGGCCAGGAGACCGATGGAATTCCTTCAGGGCGAGCCCGAAGGTTTCCCAATCCGTATTTCTGGCGTTCCGTCTCCACGTAACACGAGTTGCGCTACGCGCGGCCATTAGGTTGAAGGAGATGAACTTGTGATCCGAGAGTGAGGACACTGGAAGCACCCGCCACGCTCCAATACTCTGGTAGAGTCTGGGCGTTGCGAGCGTAGCGTCGATCACCTCCGACCACCGTCCGTTGTCAAAGGTAGGGGTGGACCCAGAGTTGCAGAACTCGAGGGTCGTAGAGGCAACGTAGGCTAGGAGGTCTTCGCCTCTCTGATTAATGCCAGTGCTGCCCCAGTGAGTGTGGTGGGCGTTGATGTCGCCGGCAACCATGAGCTCGTAGTTTTTGGCAGAGCAGAGCTCTACCAGCGTAGCGAGGGCTCTGGGGACGACCGCAGCATCGCCTGGTAGGTAAACCGAGGCAATGAGGGTGGTCTTCCAGGAAGAAGGTCCTCGGATTGGATGACGCAGATGTCCCTGTTGGACAGGTCCGATCTGAGCCACGCACTGAGCGTTTTGCTCGCAAAGATGCAAGCTGTTAAGTGGATCCACGACGACATCATCATCCAGTCAGGGCCCTGAAGTTCACCAAGAACACGTGGCAGCCTGCCTGACCAGACTGCGTGACAATGGCATCACCCTGAATACCAGCAAGTGCCACTGGGGCATCGGCAAGGCCAAGTTCATGGCTATGACGCTCTCCAAGTTCGGCATCCAGCCATCAGAAGAGAAAATCGCGGAGCTGCAAGCATTCAAGGATCCACAGTCTGCCAAGGAAGTCCGGTCGTTCCTCGGCCTGGCCAATCACCTCGAGAAGTTCATGCCGCACCTTGCCAACAAAGCGGAGCCGCTGAGGCGACTAACACGGAAAAGCCAGGAATTCGTCTGGGACCGCGAGCAGCAGCAAGCCTTCCAGGACCTCTACGTGGTGATGGCGCCAGCGTCATCAACTGTGTCATGGCATCATTCAGCCGCTTCGGGGTGCCGCAGCAGATCACTACGGACAACGGCACCTACTTCACGAGCGAGGAATTCAGTGTGTTTCTGGACGGCCTCGGGGTTCGACAGCGCAGGGTCACCCCGTTCTACCCGGCGGCGAACGGCGAGGTGGAGCGCTTCAACCGCAGCCTCAACAAGGCCATCAACGCCGCCACGGCCGAAGGCAACGACTGGCGGCGGGCGATCCACGAGTGGCTGCTCGGATACCGCAACTCTGTGCACCGAGGCACCGACCGCACGCCCAACGACCTCATGTTCAACCGAGAGACCGGCGACATCCTGCCATCTGGCCTGACAAAGCAAACCGGCAGCTCCGGACGGCAGCTGCAGCGCCACGGCTGCGGCTACAAGCAGGCGATGCGCAAGGCGGCCGACACGCAGCGATCGGCTGCGCCACACGGCATCCTGGCAGGCGCCCGCGTGCTGCTCAGAAACCGCGGCAAGGCCAAGCTGCGCTGTCCGTTCGACCCGCGGCCTTGGCATGTCAAAGCAGTCAGCGGCGGCACCCTGACGCTGCAACGCGGCACGGCAGTCATTCGGCGGCATGTGACTGAGGCGAAGCCGCTGCGTGAGTGCCCCTGGGACCTTGACGAGCTGGACGGCGATCAGCGGCCGGGGGCGCCGGCGACGGAGGCAAATCCGGCCAACGACGGTCCGATTGCGCAGAGGCCTCATCCCAAGACAGCA
The DNA here is from genome assembly GCA_002269645.1 of Macrostomum lignano. Lineage (NCBI taxonomy): Eukaryota > Metazoa > Platyhelminthes > Macrostomidae > Macrostomum > Macrostomum lignano. Next base: position 6,988 of record NIVC01004486.1, read on the forward strand.
AAGCGGCCCGTCTGCTACAAGCAGTGACTTGATTCGAACTGAGCCGGGAGGCTGTCTAAGATCGGCATTCTTTGATTGGTTAAGTATTTAAACGTTCAAAAATCGAAATTTTTGCTACTGTTTTACTAATTAATTTTTTTAATCCTTTACAACTTTCTCGTCAATTTTCGCAATGAAATTTTAAACCCTTTCGTATTGGACTTTTATTTTGCTTTGGGGGAGAGATGTGGTGCGCAGCCTATGCGTGTACAATGCCCTTTCTCTTGCTCTCTAGCCAGCGTGCTCAGCACCTCAATGTATTGCGTAAGTCATAGCTGCACATCTGCAGCTGTGTGAATATATATCGTAAATATACGGCTCTTATAGGTTTAAGATTCTTATCCGCCAAGCGGACTACAAGCACTACAGTAGTCTACTCCTACAAAGTAGGGATATTGCTGAACAACACCGCGTGAACGGTATGGCGCGAAAACGACCGGATAACAGACTTCTAGCTATTAAAATTGACAAATTGATGGTCATGGTGATTTACCAACAGTGAGCAAAACCTATCCGACCACCTTACAGCGAAAGTTGTGACATTACACAGGAATTTCTGCGAGCGCCACAGGGCGATACCCAGAAGAAACCCAAAAACACAAGAAAAGCAAATCGTATGGGAACGCCTACGCGACTCAGAAACCAAAGAAGGTTTCAGGACTCTAACAGAAGAAAACATGAAAAGATAGGACCGGAAAATCAGAGACGATATGCGGGACGAAGAAAAGACAAAACGAATGAGTGGATGATCGGACACGAGAAAGAACTTGAGTTTAAACAAGGAAATCGCAAAGGCCCTGGCCAGGCGCAACAGCACGAAGGAATCAGGAATGAACAATACACCTGAGGCAACGGCAAGACAAGAAGAGGAGAGGGAACAGACAAAAGAACAACTCAAAGAGTGCAGAGAAAAGCACAAAGAAGCAATACAGAGATGGGAAGAGGAATGGTGGCAGAACATTGCGGACGTAGGCGGAATGTATGAATGTCAGAGGAAAATTGGGAAAAACTGCCAACCTAACAGTAACAACAGCAAGTCCGTACCACTGTTCTCGGCGGAAGTTTTCAGGGATCACCTGGAAGCCATCCAAGCCGTTAGATTCAAAAATGACCCAGACACAATGTATGCACTACTCAAACAGATCCAGAAACCGGAGCTCGACGAACAAACAAGGGAAGAAGCGACCAAGGATCTGACATAGGAACTAACCGGTGATGAAATTGATATAGCGATAGCCAAAATAAAGGACGGAGCACCTGGAGAGGATGGCGTCAGAATGCGCTATATCAGAGACGCGTGTACAGAAGTCAACACGCACCTGAAGATGAAAATTCACCGCTTGTCGAAGACTCCAGCAACCGGAGACGGGTGGAGATCAAGCGACAAGACAGGAATCATTGTACCGCTACACAAGAAGAGCGACAGAGCTAACATGAACAATTTCAGGGGAGTGTGCCTCCTGTCGATGGTAAGCAGAGTCCTAGCAACCTAGCGAATCCTAGCAACCAGACTGAGCAAATGGACAGAACGCCTCAAAGATACACAAGCAGGCTTCAGGAGCGGACGATCCACCCTAGACGCCACCCAAGTAATCCTGAGACTCAAAGAAAATGAGGCAGCCCAGATTTCAGTGGAAGAATGATTACAGCAATTACGCTATTGGATCTAAGAAAAGCCTACCAGAGAGTGAACAAACCAGTGCTTTGGAGATACCTAGAAGAGAGCATTCTCAACAATATTCTCAGCAAGGACTTGCACGAACAAGGTGCGATGCGACAAGGAAACCAGCACGGAGTTCTACCCCCAACGGGGGCTCAGAGAAGGATGCGCGACGTCACCTATCCTCTTCAATATATTCCATCAGGCAGTCATGCGACTGGCAGAAGAAAAAGGGCGAAAAAAGCAAGAGAGGAAGGAAAGCAGTACGGAGTGAAGTGGGTCCATAGGCCAGGACACGCGCTACCGCCCAAAAGAACAGAACGATACGAGTACAACGAGGAAACGACCAACACACCATCATATCGAACTCACATTTCGCGGACGATATGACTTTGATAGGCATGTCGGAAGAAATAGCATCAGGAACAGACACAATCGAGATAACGATGGGCGAACAAGAGAAGAGAACAAATACAGACAAAGAAGAGAAGGCAACCCTCAGGACAAAAAAGACGACAAAATCAGGATGCTAGGAACGTGGCTTGGGAGTACAGAGGATACCAGCGTATAACACAGACAATGAAGAGAGCAGCTCAAGCTTGAAACGGAGTTTAAAGAATACGAGGGGTATTTCAAAAGTTCGTAGAAAGTGATAGAAAGCAAGCAGATATCAAAAAGTGGGTTGCGACACATTAATCAGCATCTCAATCTGATCTCTCAACGTAATCGCCACCAATTTCTATGCACGTTCGCATGCGCTGCAGCCAGCTATCAAAGCAACCCCTAAAATCAGCTTTTTCAATGGAGTTGAGCTGCTCATTCACAGCAGAAATCAGCTCATCTCGAGTCTCAAACAACTTTCCACGCAGCGGCTGCTTGATTTTCGAAAATAACCAGAAATCGCACGGCGCCAGATCCGGTGAATAAGGCGGAGCGCTCAGCAGCTTGATGCCAGAAGCATGAATGTGCTGCACTGTGTTGTTCGCTGTGTGTGCAGGTGCGTTGTCGTGATGCAGGAAGTAGCGGCGTAGCTCAGCTTTGCCGCGGCCAGCTGCGATGGAATTGAACACAGCGGGCAAGCAGCTGGTCACGTACCAATCAGAGGTCACAGTGCGGCCTTGCTCAACAGGCACTGAGGCTACGATGCCTCTGGGCGAGAAGAAAATCGCGAACATGATTTTCCCAGCTGACCTCACCCGCTCCGCCTTTTGGGGAGGTGGGGCTCCTTTCAGTGACCAAACCATCGACTGTGATTTAGTTGGCGGGTCGTACTGATGGAACCAGGCTTCATCACCTGTGACGATGTTCTGGAAATTCGCAGATGCTCCATCTTTGAACTGATCCAGGAAATTTCTGCAGAAATCAATTCTCTGCTGCTTCTGCTCAGGCGAGAGGATTCGTGGCACCCATTTGGCAGCTTTCTTGGTGACACCAAGATCTTCGTGCAAGATCCTCCAAATCGATGTGGCATCAATGCCCAAACTCTCCTCCATCCTCTCAATCGTCAGTCTTGCATTCTCGTTCAACGCCGACTGCACAGCAGCCACATTTAAGGAATCTGTTGATGTTCTTGGACGACCTTCTCTTGGCTTGTCAGCCAGATTGAAATGGCCGGCTCTAAAGCGACCAAACCACTTGTGCACAGTGCTGAGGGATGGAGCTTCATCTTGCAGTACAGTCTTCATCTCAGCAGCAGCTTCATTTCTGGAGAACGCAGTAAACGCAGTGGGGAGTTCAGAGTTTTATTGCAGATTTCTGGTGGCCATTTCAATTAATTTTGCTGAAAATTTAGCTGTAGGCTTTGGATATATGAAATAGTATTTGTGAAAAGTTTCAAGGCTATAGCTTTATGCAAAGACTGCTTTTCTACGAACTTTTGAAATACTGCGAAGAACAAAACTCCACCGGCGCACCCAAGCGAAGATTTTGGAAGCGTGTGTGTGTGTAGAAAGTACGCTCTTTTTCAACGTGGGAGCCCGCCCGTTCTACAAATCTGAACTAAAAAAGATGCAGAAGGCAATGGGCAGGAGGTGCAGATACATATGGAGCAGCAAGACTAAATCACCCCTGATCGAATGGAGGAAAAGGCGTTAACATGTGGGATGTATGAAAAGAACTCCACATAGACAGCATCGAATGGAAAGCAGAAAAAGCGCACTGGAGACGGATGGGTCATGTATCAAACAACCCAGGCACCAGCCTAGCTAAAATCTGCATCACGAGATGGAGTAAGAACCTGGAAGGAGTGAGGAAGGCGAGACTACGAAACCAGACAATCGTGTCCTTCTGGAAGAAAATAGTTAAAAGAGCAGGCCTCAAGGAGACTGATATCAAAAGAACGGTAACAGACAGGGAGCTCTGGCAAGCACCTGTAAAACAACGCGAGGACCAAGCGAAACAAGAAGAAGAGAAGGGGTGCACGAGAGGGTACCAAGACGCGGACCCGGGCACAGGCAGAAAGAGAAGAAGACAGAAACAGAACTAACCGGCTACCGATGTCGATACGAGGATCATCACGAGGAGGACTGGCAATACATCAGAGAATGATTCATCACAGGGAGGCAAAGGTAACACTCAAATTTAACGGATGCAACGCGACGTTCAACTCAGAAGCCACACGCAAGAACCGCGCAAAGTGTTGCAGAGGCGGACGTAGCGAGAGCGGGAGGGTACAATGCACAAGCTGTGGACGATGGCAGAGCAGGTCAAATTTCGCGAGACACGCAAAGGCATGCCAGCCTGGCAGGCCCGTCAAGCAAGTCCACATCATGGCAGTCGCGAGAGTGTACCGCAGCGAGAAAGGAAAATGCCCGATTTGCGGACGACTATTAGCAAAAACAAATATGGCGGGCGAGACATAGAAGAGTGTGCGAACGAGACTGACCTGTCCAATCCGAAGCGTCGGCGATAAAGGAAGAAACAAGACGATGATGATGATGATGATGATGGTGATTATGATGATGATGATTGTGATTATGATGATGATGGTGATGGTGATGATGATGATGATGGTGATTATGATGATGGTGATGGTGATGATGATGATGATGATGGTGATAATGATAATGATGATGGTGATAATGATAATGATGATGGTGATAATGATAATGATGATGGTGGTGATGATGATGATGGTGATGATGATGATGATGATGGTGATGATGATGATGGTGATGATGATGATGATGGTGATGATGATGATGATGATGATGGTAATGATGATGATGGTGATGATGATGGTGATGATGATGATGATGGTGATGGTGATGATGATGATTGTGATTATGATGGTGATGGTGATGATTATGATGATGGTGATGGTGATGGTGATGATGATGATGGTAATGATGATGATGGTGATGATGATGATGGTGATGATGATGATGATGATGGTGATGATGGTGATGATGATGATGATGATGATGATGGTAATGATGATGGTGATGATGATGGTGATGGTGATGATGATGGTGATGGTGATGATGATGATGATGGTGATGATGATGATGATGATGGTGATGGTGATGATGGTGATGATGGTAATGATGATGATGGTGATGATGATGGTGATGATGATGGTGATGATGATGATGATGATGATGATGATGGTAATGATGATGATGGTGATGATGATGGTGATGATGATGATGATGGTGATGGTGATGATGATGATTGTGATTATGATGGTGATGGTGATGATGATGGTAATGATGATGATGGTGATGATGATGGTGATGATGATGATGATGGTGATGGTGATGATGATGATTGTGATTATGATGGTGATGGTGATGATGATGATGATGGTGATTATGATGATGGTGATGGTGATGGTGATGATGATGATGGTAATGATGATGATGGTGATGATGATGATGGTGATGATGATGATGATGATGATGATGATGGTAATGATGATGGTGATGATGATGGTGATGGTGATGATGATGGTGATGGTGATGATGATGATGATGGTGATGATGATGATGATGATGGTGATGGTGATGATGGTGATGATGGTAATGATGATGATGATGATGATGGTGATGGTGATGATGATGGTGATGGTGATGATGATGATGATGGTGATGATGATGATGATGATGGTGATGGTGATGATGGTGATGATGGTAATGATGATGATGATGATGATGGTGATGGTGATGATGATGGTGATGGTGATGATGATGATGATGGTGATGGTGATGATGATGATGATGGTGATGATGATGATGATGATGGTGATGGTGATGATGGTGATGATGGTAATGATGATGATGATGATGATGGTGATGGTGATGATGATGGTGATGGTGATGATGGTGATGATGGTGATGATGATGGTGATGGTGATGATGATGATGATGATGATGATGATGATGATGATGGTAATGATGATGATGGTGATGATGATGGTGATGATGATGATGATGGTGATGGTGATGATGATGATTGTGATTATGATGGTGATGGTGATGATGATGGTAATGATGATGATGGTGATGATGATGGTGATGATGATGATGATGGTGATGGTGATGATGATGATTGTGATTATGATGGTGATGGTGATGATGATGATGATGGTGATTATGATGATGGTGATGGTGATGGTGATGATGATGATGGTAATGATGATGATGGTGATGATGATGATGGTGATGATGATGATGATGATGATGATGATGATGGTAATGATGATGGTGATGATGATGGTGATGGTGATGATGATGGTGATGGTGATGATGATGATGATGGTGATGATGATGATGATGATGGTAATGATGATGATGGTGATGATGATGGTGATGATGATGATGATGGTGATGGTGATGATGATGATTGTGATTATGATGGTGATGGTGATGATGATGATGATGGTGATTATGATGATGGTGATGGTGATGGTGATGATGATGATGGTAATGATGATGATGGTGATGATGATGATGGTGATGATGATGATGATGATGATGATGATGGTAATGATGATGGTGATGATGATGGTGATGGTGATGATGATGGTGATGGTGATGATGATGATGATGGTGATGATGATGATGATGATGGTGATGGTGATGATGATGATGGTGATTATGATGATGGTGATGGTGATGGTGATGATGCTGATGGTAATGATGATGATGGTGATGATGATGATGGTGATGATGATGATGATGATGGTGATGGTGATGATGGTGATGATGGTAATGATGATGATGATGATGATGGTGATGGTGATGATGATGGTGATGGTGATGATGATGATGATGGTGATGGTGATGATGATGATGATGGTGATGATGATGATGATGATGGTGATGGTGATGATGGTGATGATGGTAATGATGATGATGATGATGATGGTGATGGTGATGATGATGGTGATGGTGATGATGATGATGATGATGATGGTGATGGTGATGATGATGATGATGATGGTGATGGTGATGATGATGATGATGGTGATGATGATGATGATGATGGTGATGGTGATGATGGTGATGATGGTAATGATGATGATGGTGATGATGATGGTGATGATGATGGTGATGATGATGATGATGATGATGATGATGGTAATGATGATGGTGATTATGATGATGACGGCTTGCCGAAGTTGCGAATAGCTCAATCACAAGGTGGCAGCGCAGACCGCAAGCGAGAACCGTGGTGCCGCAGCAAAAGTGGATTCTGTCCGACCTTAAATCATTAGCGATTCTAACTCGTAATTGGCCCACAAGTGGGGCCTCGGTGACATACGAGTATATCGATTCCAGAACCATAAATTTCAGTTGCGTCTGCTAATTATGCTTGCATTTTCTATACTATTTCTAATTTTAAACAACAGCAACTGCCATGCCAAGTTACGGGGGGCCGGTGTTGGGCCTATATGCGCAAATTATTGGGTAAAGTATCGCAAGTACATTCGGTGGAATTATTTGGCAGATTAAATCAATTATGGAAGCGTAGAGCAAGATTAAATTGATTTGTTTTAATGCATGAATTTAAAATGGATCCTTTCTCGGAAATGCGAGGGCGTCACGCACACAGTTTAGTGGCGCAGAACCAGGTTTAGAGTGCTGCAGCGCATTAACTCCACTTCAATCAGCCGGCAGTTGGATTAGCAACTATTTGGGAGTTCATTGTATTGAACAATTTTAATTCATCAGTATAGCTATATTGGTTTGGTTCATACTGAAAAGATAACATTGGTATTTCTTTGCCACTATCCCAGTCTTTTAGTGCAGAATGCCACTATCCCAGTCTTTTAGTGCAGAATGCCACTATCCCAGTCTTTTAGTGCAGAATGCCACTATCCCAGTCTTCTTAGTGCAGAATGCCACTATCCCAGTCTTTTAGTGCAGAATGCCACTATCCCAGTCTTTTAGTGCAGAATGCCACTATCCCAGTCTTTTAGTGCAGAATGCCACTATCCCAGTCTTTTAGTGCAGAATGCCACTATCCCAGTCTTCTTAGTGCAGAATGCCACTATCCCAGTCTTTTAGTGCAGAATGCCACTATCCCAGTCTTTTAGTGCAGAATGCCACTATCCCAGTCTTTTAGTGCAGAATGCCACTATCCCAGTCTTCTTAGTGCAGAATGCCACTATCCCAGTCTTTTAGTGCAGAATGCCACTATCCCAGTCTTTTAGTGCAGAATGCCACTATCCCAGTCTTTTAGTGCAGAATGCCACTATCCCAGTCTTTTAGTGCAGAATGCCACTATCCCAGTCTTTTAGTGCAGAATGCCACTATCCCAGTCTTCTTAGTGCAGAATGCCACTATCCCAGTCTTTTAGTGCAGAATGCCACTATCCCAGTCTTTTAGTGCAGAATGCCACTATCCCAGTCTTTTAGTGCAGAATGCCACTATCCCAGTCTTTTAGTGCAGAATGCCACTATCCCAGTCTTTTAGTGCAGAATGCCACTATCCCAGTCTTTTAGTGCAGAATGCCACTATCCCAGTCTTTTAGTGCAGAATGTCACTATCCCAGTCTTTTAGTGCAGAATGCCACTATCCCAGTCTTTGTAGTGCAGAATGCCACTATCCCAGTCTTTTTAGTGCAGAATGCCACTATCCCAGTCTTTGTAGTGCAGAATGCCACTATCCCAGTCTTTTAGTGCAGAATGCCACTATCCCAGTCTTTGTAGTGCAGAATGCCACTATCCCAGTCTTTTAGTGCAGAATGCCACTATCCCAGTCTTCTTAGTGCAGAATGCCACTATCCCAGTCTTTTTAGTGCAGAATGTCACTATCCCAGTCTTTTAGTGCAGAATGCCACTATCCCAGTCTTTTAGTGCAGAATGTCACTATCCCAGTCTTTTAGTGCAGAATGTCACTATCCCAGTCTTTTAGTGCAGAATGCCACTATCCCAGTCTTTTAGTGCAGAATGTCACTATCCCAGTCTTTTAGTGCCGAATGCCACTATCCCAGTCTTTTAGTGCAGAATGTCACTATCCCAGTCTTTTAGTGCAGAATGCCACTATCCCAGTCTTTTAGTGCAGAATGTCACTATCCCAGTCTTTTAGTGCAGAATGCCACTATCCCAGTCTTTTAGTGCAGAAAGCCACTATCCCAGTCTTTTAGTGCAGAATGCCACTATCCCAGTCTTTTTAGTGCAGAATGCCACTATCCCTGTCTTTTTAGTGCAGAATGCCACTATCCCAGTCTTTTAGTGCAGAATGTCACTATCCCAGTCTTTTAGTGCAGAATGCCACTATCCCAGTCTTTTAGTGCAGAATGCCACTATCCCAGTCTTTTAGTGCAGAATGTCACTATCCCAGTCTTTTAGTGCAGAATGCCACTATCCCAGTCTTTTAGTGCAGAATGCCACTATCCCAGTCTTTTAGTGCAGAAAGCCACTATCCCAGTCTTTTAGTGCAGAATGCCACTATCCCAGTCTTTTAGTGCAGAATGCCACTATCCAGTCTTTTAGTGCAGAAAGCCACTATCCCAGTCTTTTAGTGCAGAAAGCCACTATCCCAGTCTTTTAGTGCAGAATGTCACTATCCCAGTCTTTTAGTGCAGAATGCCACTATCCCAGTATTTTAGTGCAGAATGTCACTATCCCAGTCTTTTAGTGCAGAATGTCACTATCCCAGTCTTTTAGTGCAGAATGCCACTATCCCAGTCTTTTAGTGCAGAATGCCACTATCCCAGTCTTTTAGTGCAGAATGCCACTATCCCAGTCTTTTAGTGCAGAATGCCACTATCCCAGTCTTTTAGTGCAGAATGTCACTATCCCAGTCTTTTAGTGCAGAATGCCACTATCCCAGTCTTTTAGTGCAGAATGCCACTATCCCAGTCTTTTAGTGCAGAAAGCCACTATCCCAGTCTTTTAGTGCAGAATGCCACTATCCCAGTCTTTTAGTGCAGAATGCCACTATCCCAGTCTTTTAGTGCAGAAAGCCACTATCCCAGTCTTTTAGTGCAGAAAGCCACTATCCCAGTCTTTTAGTGCAGAATGTCACTATCCCAGTCTTTTAGTGCAGAATGCCACTATCCCAGTATTTTAGTGCAGAATGTCACTATCCCAGTCTTTTAGTGCAGAATGTCACTATCCCAGTCTTTTAGTGCAGAATGCCACTATCCCAGTCTTTTAGTGCAGAATGCCACTATCCCAGTCTTTTAGTGCAGAATGCCACTATCCCAGTCTTTTAGTGCAGAATGCCACTATCCCAGTCTTTTAGTGCAGAATGTCACTATCCCAGTCTTTTAGTGCAGAATGCCACTATCCCAGTCTTTTAGTGCAGAATGCCACTATCCCAGTCTTTTAGTGCAGAATGTCACTATCCCAGTCTTTTAGTGCAGAATGCCACTATCCCAGTCTTTTAGTGCAGAATGTCACTATCCCAGTCTTTTAGTGCAGAATGCCACTATCCCAGTCTTTTAGTGCAGAATGCCACTATCCCAGTCTTTTTAGTGCAGAATGCCACTATCCCAGTCTTTTAGTGCAGAATGTCACTATCCCAGTCTTTTAGTGCAGAATGTCACTATCCCAGTCTTTTAGTGCAGAATGCCACTATCCCAGTCTTTTAGTGCAGAATTTCACTATCCCAGTCTTTTAGTGCAGAATGTCACTATCCCAGTCTTTTAGTGCAGAATGCCACTATCCCAGTCTTTTAGTGCAGAATGCCACTATCCCAGTCTTTTTAGTGCAGAATGCCACTATCCCAGTCTTTTAGTGCAGAATGTCACTATCCCAGTCTTTTAGTGCAGAATGTCACTATCCCAGTCTTTTAGTGCAGAATGCCACTATCCCAGTCTTTTAGTGCAGAATGCCACTATCCCAGTCTTTTAGTGCAGAATGCCACTATCCCAGTCTTTTAGTGCAGAATGTCACTATCCCAGTCTTTTAGTGCAGAATGCCACTATCCCAGTCTTTTAGTGCAGAATGTCACTATCCCAGTCTTTTAGTGCAGAATGCCACTATCCCAGTCTTTTAGTGCAGAATGCCACTATCCCAGTCTTTTTAGTGCAGAATGCCACTATCCCAGTCTTTTAGTGCAGAATGCCACTATCCCAGTCTTTTAGTGCAGAATGCCACTATCCCAGTCTTTTAGTGCAGAATGCCACTATCCCTGTTTTTTTAGTGCAGAATGCCACTATCCCAGTCTTTTAGTGCAGAATGCCACTATCCCTGTTTTTTTAGTGCAGAATGCCACTATCCCAGTCTTTTAGTGCAGAATGTCACTATCCCAGTCTTTTAGTGCAGAATTCCACTATCCCTGTCTTTTTAGTGCAGAATGCCACTATCCCAGTCTTTTAGTGCAGAATGCCACTATCCCAGTCTTTGTAGTGCAGAATGCCACTATCCCAGTCTTTAAGTGCAGAATTTCACTATCCCAGTCTTTGTAGTGCAGAATGCCACTATCCCAGTATTTTAGTGCAGAATTTCACTATCCCAGTCTTTTAGTGCAGAATGCCACTATCCCAGTCTTTTAGTGCAGAATGTCACTATCCCAGTCTTTTAGTGCAGAATGCCACTATCCCAGTCTTTTAGTGCAGAATGCCACTATCCCAGTCTTTTAGTGCAGAATGTCACTATCCCAGTCTTTTAGTGCAGAATGTCACTATCCCAGTCTTTTAGTGCAGAATGCCACTATCCCAGTATTTTAGTGCAGAATGCCACTATCCCAGTCTTTTAGTGCAGAATGTCACTATCCCAGTCTTTTAGTGCAGAATGTCACTATCCCAGTCTTTTAGTGCAGAATGTCACTATCCCAGTCTTTTAGTGCAGAATGTCACTATCCCAGTCTTTAAGTGCAGAATGTCACTATCCCAGTCTTTTAGTGCAGAATGCCACTATCCCAGTCTTTTAGTGCAGAATGTCACTATCCCAGTCTTTTAGTGCAGAATGCCACTATCCCAGTCTTTTAGTGCAGAATGCCACTATCCCAGTCTTTTAGTGCAGAATGCCACTATCCCTGTTTTTTTAGTGCAGAATGCCACTATCCCAGTCTTTTAGTGCAGAATGCCACTATCCCAGTCTTTTTAGTGCAGAATGCCACTATCCCTGTCTTTTTAGTGCAGAATGCCACTATCCCAGTCTTTTAGTGCAGAATGCCACTATCCCAGTCTTTTAGTGCAGAATGCCACTATCCCAGTCTTTTAGTGCAGAATGCCACTATCCCAGTCTTTTAGTGCAGAATGCCACTATCCCAGTCTTTTAGTGCAGAATGCCACTATCCCAGTCTTTTAGTGCAGAATGTCACTATCCCAGTCTTTTAGTGCAGAATGTCACTATCCCAGTCTTTTAGTGCAGAATGTCACTATCCCAGTCTTTTAGTGCAGAATGCCACTATCCCAGTCTTTTAGTGCAGAATGTCACTATCCCAGTCTTTTAGTGCAGAATGCCACTATCCCAGTCTTTTAGTGCAGAATGCCACTATCCCAGTCTTTTAGTGCAGAATGTCACTATCCCAGTCTTTTAGTGCAGAATGTCACTATCCCAGTCTTTTAGTGCAGAATGCCACTATCCCAGTCTTTTAGTGCAGAATGCCACTATCCCAGTCTTTGTAGTACAGAATGCCACTATCCCAGTCCTTCAGCGATGTGTCAATTTAACTTGAGCACACTATATTGACGCTCAATATGCACCCAAATGAGCACTCACCTGTTTCTCAGACATGCCCAGATAATAATTAGATTAGATTTGACCTCAGGAGCAACTTAATCAGACAAATTAAGCCGAATTTCTTGCTCAAATCAGTTCCAGTCAGCGCCACTCACTCCAGCCATCTGCCGCAATAAAGTGCAGCAACAGACAAATCTGCATGGCTAACTAATATTAATGAAGCAATAATAAAACATTTCCCAGGCACGCGCTATCAACCTAACTCTCCTCACAATGTCCACCTAACTCTCCTCACAATGTCCACCTAACTCTACTCACAATGTCCACCTAACTCTACTCACAATGTCCACCTAACTCTACTCACAATGTCCACCTAACTCTCCTCACAATGTCCACCTAACTCTCCTCACAATGTCCACCTAACTCTACTCACAATGTCCACCTAACTCTCCTCACAATGTCCACCTAACTCTCCTCACAATGTCCACCTAACTCTCCTCACAATGTCCACCTAACTCTACTCACAATGTCCACCTAACTCTACTCACAATGTCCACCTAACTCTACTCACAATGTCCACCTAACTCTCCTCACAATGTCCACCTAACTCTCCTCACAATGTCCACCTAACTCTCCTCACAATGTCCACCTAACTCTACTCACAATGTCCACCTAACTCTCCTCACAATGTCCACCTAACTCTCCTCACAATGTCCACCTAACTCTCCTCACAATGTCCACCTAACTCTCCTCACAATGTCCACCTAACTCTACTCAAAATGTCCGAACCCTTTACCCACCTTTATTACTCGCAGCTCAGTGGGCCCCTCTTCACTGCCGTCATCTCGCCATCAGGTTTAAGGGAGGCTTGTCGCAGAGTTGTGCCGAACAGAGGCTAAGGAAGGATTTCCGAGTCGACTCAATCAAAAATCTATAAAAGTTCGTCCCTTTTTAGGCTGCCCAGCCATGTGACCCTGTCGGGGCAGCCTCTAAGCCAGAGCTCTCCTTCGCTAAGCCTATTTCTTAGCTGCCCTAATTCTGCCGCAGCTCAAATCCCCATGAGCAGCTTACTCGTAATCACGGCGAGTGTCTGACTGCCTTTATTGCCAATTCTGCACTGGCCCGAGATGCTCGCTTAATCTCTTCAATTGATTAATTATTTTGCTGCTTTGTGACGGATTCACAGAAGGTCTTCACCGCCTTCCAACATCTTCCAGAGGGGGGAGGGGCGATTCGCTGGAGGGCTGCTGTGAGCCCCCTGGCATGTACACTCTGTGTGCCTTGGGTGTTGGCCCTCATGGCTGTGGATGAACGAAATTGGCTGAACACGGATCGAACCAGGGATCGCGGCAGGAGAGTCAGACAAGGGCGACTCTCGATGGAGCGTTGGGAAGGTACTCTCGGCTGAATGGGGCCAAATGAAGTGGATGATGAATAAAGCAGATTTTGAGAAATTCCCAGAAATCTTCACTGCCATTTTCTGGCAAATCAAATGATGACGGATGACTACGGAGGGCTGTAGGAAGCTGGCTGCAGAGAATCGGGTGGAAAAATGGAGTTTGGGCTTCCAAAAAGCTGGAAACTCCTGCCCTAACTCTAATCCCTAATGGCGGTGGATGGCTGGCCGTGCGAACCAATCAGGGGCGGACGCAGCAGTTGCTACTTATTCTGCAGCAGAAATTGGATTGGCAAGCCGATTTCAAGCACAGACAGAACAGCAAAAGCAGAAATTGCAGAGCTGAGACACGCAGAGCCATGGAGACGCCGGCATCCTCCCTGCTGTTCGGGTTGCCCAACTGCAGCCTGCCGAATGACAGCAACAGCTACTTTGACAACGGCGGCCAGATGGCGGGCCAGGACCCGCTGGTCCGCTACCTCCTGCTGTTCTACTCCATCGTGTTCCTGCTGGTTGGCGTTCCGGCCGACCTGCTCTCCATGCTGCTCTGGTGCCGCCGGATCAGCAGCTCGCAGGGCTCCACAGCGCTGTTCCTGACTGTGCTGTGCGCCGTAGACACCCTCGTGCTGGCGCAGGGCTGCCTGAGACACCTGGCCATTACTGTCACCTGCCGCGATCCCCGGATGTTGCTAGGCTGCAGCTGGCCGCTGTTCCTGTACACCTGGCTCAGCAACACGTCCGTGTGGATCATCTGCCTGATGTGCGTCGAGCGCCTCGTCTGCGTCTGCTGGCCGTTCAGCATGAAGTCCGTCTGCCAGCTGCGCAACGGTGCCGCCGCCCTGGCTGTGGTCGCCAGCCTGCTGGCCACCTGCGACCTGCCGCTGCTGTTCATTGTCGAGCCGGAGACCTGCAGTGAGCGCGCCGAGTTCGAGACTCTCAGACAAGCGTTCAACATAGTCGACTCCATCGTGTACTCCTACCTGCCTTTCGCTCTCATCGTCTCTCTCAACGCCGTCATTTTGGTCCGTCTGGGTCGTCAGCGGCAGAGACTGGCTGCCGCGGCCTCTCGCAGCGGCGGCCGCGGCGCGGGAGGCGGCAACGGCGGCGGCGGCGGTCGCCAGGCTTCGAACAAGATCTTCGTGACCGTGTTCGCCATGGCTGTCTGCCACCTGCTGTTCACGGCGCCCGTCGTGGTCTGGTACCACGGCTTCTCGGATCTGTGCGACATGGACTCGCTCATGTGCAGCCGCATCGAGCTGATCTGCCAGATTCTGGAGCGGCTGAATCACCTCATCCACTTCTTCATCTTTAGCTTTACCTCGTCGCTGTTCATGACCGATCTGAAGGCCCTGCTAAACCGCTTGCCGGCCTGTCGGAGCGTCGGGAATCCGCGACCGGCCGCCGACCGGACGCAGGGGAAGCAGCAGCGGCAGCAGCAGCCGACGGCAGCGACGTTCGAGCTGCAGGAGACTCAACAGCGGCTGCTGCCTTCATCAAACTAATTAAGCAGCCAAGATGATTTAATAGAAGAACTCTGTGAACTATGAACGTGACTGATTGAGTCATCACCATGTAGCACACGCACATTTGCACCCACATCTCATTCTCACTCTCCCAGCACCCCTATCTATGTTGATTTCTTGTGGCAGTCATTGTTATTTTATTGCTATCGTCCCGCTTGAAATGCCAGCCGCTTTGGCAGTGAAAAAATCCCATTTTTCCCAACGACAGAAATGATGAACGGCATCAGTTGTTAAACGATATCATCCGAAGTAGATATTTAGAACGATTCTCATAAAAAAGGATATTGCGCTACAGTTTGGACAGATTCTCTGCAACATCTTAATGAAAATATACTACATGTATACTCATATTTCTGTTGTTTATATAGCTGACCATCGATCCAAGAAAATGACCGCCTCTGCATTGGCAACAGCGCACAGCAAAATAAATTGTTTTTGAGCTTATTGCTTTCAATTCTATCATCCGATATTGCAGAGGTTCTCTGGGTTTTCTTAATGTCCTTTTGGATCGTGTCTCCAAACAGAATTTACGTCCCTTCCTAACCCTCCATCACTCGCCTCCCACTGCCCCCCCCCTAACTCACCCTCCATCTCTTAATCTCCTTCCCGCTTCTGTCCCCCCTCTCTCACCCTCCATCTCTTAATCTCCTTCCCGCTTCTGTCCCCCTCTCTCACCCTCCATCTCTTAATCTCCTTCCCGCTTCTGTCCCCTCTCTCACCCTCCATCTCTTAATCTCCTTCCCGCTTCTGTCCCCCCTCTCTCACCCTCCATCTCTTAATCTCCTTCCCGCTTCTGTCCCCCTCTCTCACCCTCCATCTCTTAATCTCCTTCCCGCTTCTGTCCCCCTCTCTCACCCTCCATCTCTTAATCTCCTTCCCGCTTCTGTCCCCTCTCTCACCCTCCATCTCTTAATCTCCTTCCCGCTTCTGTCCCCCTCTCTCACCCTCCATCTCTTAATCTCCTTCCCGCTTCTGTCCCAACTCTCTCCCACTCCATCTCTAAATCTCCTTCCCGCTTCTGTCCCCCCTCTCTCACCCTCCATCTCTTAATCTCCTTCCCGCTTCTGTCCCCCTCTCTCACCCTCCATCTCTTAATCTCCTTCCCGCTTCTGTCCCCCTCTCTCACCCTCCATCTCTTAATCTCCTTCCCGCTTCTGTCCCCTCTCTCACCCTCCATCTCTTAATCTCCTTCCCGCTTCTTCCCCCTCTCTCACCCTCCATCTCTTAATCTCCTTCCCGCTTCTGCCCCCTCTCTCACCCTCCATCTCTTAATCTCCTTCCCGCTTCTGTCCCCCTCTCTCACCCTCCATCTCTTAATCTCCTTCCCGCTTCTGTCCCAACTCTCTCCCACTCCATCTCTTAATCTCCTTCCCGCTTCTGTCCCCCTCTCTCACCCTCCATCTCTTAATCTCCTTCCCGCTTCTGCCCCCCTCTCTCACCCTCCATCTCTTAATCTCCTTCCCGCTTCTGTCCCCCCTCTCTCACCCTCCATCTCTTAATCTCCTTCCCGCTTCTGTCCCCCTCTCTCACCCTCCATCTCTTAATCTTCTTCCCGCTTCTGTCCCCCTCTCTCACCCTCCATCTCTTAATCTCCTTTCCGCTTCTGTCCCCCCTCTCTCACCCTCCATCTCTTAATCTCCTTCCCGCTTCTGTTACTCGAAACTTCGCAATTTCGAAACTTCACAAGCTCGAAAATGTAAAAAATGTTTAGTGTGAAGTGTTTTTTAATCTAAAGAGTGACAAAACTGCATTGAAAATTCGTTCGATACCCCATCAGAAACATGGTCAAACTATCGATCCTCCAGGCAGACGTTGTGGGCTTGAGTCTGAGATGGAAATTTCTTTGAGCCCGAGCCCTCTCTGCCGGCAATCCACAGCACAGAAACTGGGGCGGGGGCAGGGAAACAAGAAAATAAAAGCAACATCTGGAGCAGTTTCAGATTTTCAGACAGATAGCTTGGCTAGCCTGGCAAAGCGACCTTGGGGTAAGATGGTTACAGAATCGCCGAATAAGAGAATGTCAGCGGAAACATTCTCTTTGAATGATTTGAAGGATAAGCAGTTGTTGTAATTAGCTCGTAATTAATCATTTCTATTAAAGAGTTTTAAATCACCCAAGGGCCGGATAAAGAGGCTTCGAGAGCCGGGGGTTGCCGAACCCTGATTCAGGTGTATGATGATGAAACACGCGCATCTGGGACAGCTGCTGAAATGGAGGCAGAGAGCTGTGAAACGGATCAAATTCTACAAGTCTCTGACGCGGACCAGTAAAGTGCGGTTCACTGCAGACTGATCCTCCTCTGTTTACGCACGAGCTAGCGGTGCCGGTGCACTTCTGGCACCGACTGCTGGCTTGCGGCGTGCGTATGCCGCACGGAGGCCTCAGCATATTTCCATCACAAAGTCTTTCCATCACCCAGTCTCTCCATAACTCAATGTCTCCATCACCCAGTCTCTCCATCACCCAGTCTCTCCATCACCCAGTCTCTCCATCACCCAGTCCCTCCATCACCCAGTCTCTCCATCACCCAGTCCCTCCATCACCCAGTCTTTCCATCACCCAGTCTCTCTATCCCACTGTCTCTCCATCACTCAGTCTCTCCATCACCCAGTCTCTCCATCACCCAGTCTCTCCATCACCCTGTCTCTCCATCACCCAGTCTCTCCATCACCCAGTCTCTCCATCACTCAGTCTCTCCATCACTCAATGTCTCCATCAACCAGTCTCTCATTTACTCAGTGTCTCCATCACCCAGTCTCTCCATCACTCAGCCAGATTTGCACCTGTGTTTTAAAGAAGATATTATAGCTCGCACAACCTTAAAATAAAAATGCACGCCTCCTGCGTTAAATGCACACAGATTTATTTGTTGAAATACACAATGATTACCATGGTTTGGCCATAGACTATGTTGGTAAATGCACACTTAGTCGTGTTATAATGCAGTCACAAGCAGAGTTATGAGATGAGGTGCATGCATTGAGAAAATCTGTTAGCAAAATCCCTTGCATCCTTGCAGCGCCGTCAAAGCTGATACTTTCTGAAGAATCGGATCAACTGCTTGAGAAGGGGAGGGGGCAGATAAGGGAACAGAAGATTATAAGCTCCACCCAACTTAGCTCCCTGACTAGAAGTTCTGAGAGATTTTCTCCCCGGATCAAATAAAGATTGTCATAAGCTGTTCCCCAGCTTCCACCCGATGTCTGATTCATCAAGTTTTTTAGGGGAAGAAAAACGGGAATGGGGATCTGAGCTCCCCGGCTCAAGCTGAGTTGCCATGGGGGCCTAGCAGCAGTATTGCATATAAATTTTATGAGAATAGCATCAATAATAAAACAATATTTCTACTAATAATAGAACCGCGTTGCCTGAATCTCGATAGGCCATCTGCTCGTCCTCGCGGGAAGCAGGAGACACCCACCGAGTGACAGAAAATCACCAACCCTTTAAGTCTCTCACCGACTTAGCATCCAGTTATTCGCCATCCTAGTTGCTCTTTTCTAGCTCGCTTCCAATCTTGCAGCCCCCCCCCCGACCATGATGCAGCGCTCAACAGTCAGTCGCAAAAGCTTAGTTTCACTTGTTGATCTATTCTTTATCACTTTTTGTGCTGAGTCATGCAGTCCTGGGCGAAACCGCTGACGCGTGATTGTCCGGGCCTCGTTCTGATTGGATGGAGACTTCTGGTCGTCAAATAAACCTAATTTAGTTGGCTTTATGAGCAGCAGCTCGTCTGCCTTCTAAAGACGGAAACAGATTCTGTCAGCGAAACGAATCTTATTATATTGCCCTTTGTCAGCCAAGTTGACAGGAATTCCCGTTTGGCAGCAGTAGATTTGGTCTCGTCCATAGACATTGACATAGACGGAAAAAGGCAAAAATTCACCGAAAGGAGAGAGGACCGGTTACAGAGGAAAGAGAGACACAAGCGGGACGTGAAAAAAAACGGACGTGGTTTACCGGAGTTTGGGCCATAGACAACAAAGTCTGCGGGCACTGGTAAGCCTGACTTAAGTGTCACTTACGAAAAATCATCCAATGGAAGGTTATAATCTACTACTTACTTACTATAATCTATATATAAGGTAATATCCTCATTGTCTAACTTCAGTGGATGGCCATAGACAAAAGATAAGCCATAGACTAGATTGAAACAGGCAGGGAGTTAATCGGGTTAAGAGAAGAGAAGAGAGGAAACATTGACTACATATAGGCTACATGAGCTTGACCATGAAGGAGGACGAGAAATATTATTTGATCAACTGGGCAAATCTACCTGTCAAAAGCTTAGCCAACGTAACTAGCAGCGAACTCAATTGGATCTCGTGAGTCTCTTCATCCGAGAAGGACATAAAGGACAATGAAGATTTTTTTACTTTTCTATCTTGCACTTTCTTAGAGAAAAGTGATACTGCCGAGGATTGTCGGAGGCACCAGGCGATTTTTTTCAAAGCAGAAAGAAGCGAGGAATCAACTACCTCGTACTTAAGGACCTTCAAGAAGGCGCTGAGTAAAGAAGTGCAGCTGCCAAAGGAATACACAAATCAGCATCCGCGGTGAGTTAGTGGGTCGATGAAAGTATATGTGACTTTTCCGATGTGCTTGTTTGTATGATTGAAAATAATTTGAATTTCCCTGGTCTTGTTTCCTGCTCCGTTCTAGACTAGAGTTAGCAGAGTGTGCGACCTGGAATCGGAAGGGCATTCAATGAGCGAGATAATGGCTATTACGGGTCAAGAGTCCGAGAGCACCGTCCGGCGCTACCTGGCGATGAAACGGGACAAGTCCTTGCAAAAAGTGTCGCTTGCTCTGAACATAGGAGAAAACGTATCGACCCAAGGTCATGTAACAATGCCTGCCGACATCAGCATCCAGAGCTCCATCGCGCAAGAAGCGGTGATATAATGTGCCCGATGGTCGGGAGATTAACGGCCGGAGTATCTTCATAATAAAAAAATTGTACTCTCAACAATTGCCAACTGTAATGGAAGATGGTACTGTGACAATTCTGCCGTACTTATGGAGACTAATTTTCACCATTAATACGAGTATATTATTGCGTTTATTCTTTCTTGTTGGCGTTGTTTCAAAAAAGAATTACACCATTTTTCTGTTTTAAAAATAACCCATTGTTATCCAGAGGTTTCAAGTAAAGAAATATATTAATTGTGTGGATCAGGTTTTACCATAGACACTTTCATTATCAGAAAGGCTGATTTTTAACAATGATCTTAAAAAATCAATAACATCTCTATGAGAGAGGTTGCTTCTGACATCATTCTTCGTGCTGATGTCTATGGCCGAATTCTCAGCTTGGGTTGTCTTTTTGCGTCTGTGTCTATTGGCAAGACCAAATCTACAGCTGTCACATGGGAAGTCTCAACTTGGTTGGCTCAACTATCAACTTGCCTGGCAAAAGCAATGCATTGGAAAATCGGATTGCGTCATTAGCTCGTAAAATGATGTCGATGATTGAACTCCCTCCCGCAGGCCTGTCGTCCATCTCTGTCTGTGTTTTTCGGCTGACTTGCGCGAACTGCTCTACAGATAGAAGAAAATAATGAGAATAATGAGCATGGAGCAGCAGGTTCATTAATGATAAAGAATGTAACATATAACAGGCTTGTAGCAGGCTGACCCCTACAGCAATCCGACGTGTATCTATCGAAGTCGCTGACGAATCTGTACTTTTACATTAGGCCGCATCGTCTGCTCCGAGCCGCCTTCAAGATCGCCGGTGAGCAGCAAGTCACCAACACGGCACTGTATCGTGGACTACGTGGACCAAGGACTACTTAATTAGAAGGACGGGAAACCCCATTTCTTGGAAAATGTTAGAGGCAGGTTTTCCGGAAAAAATACACTACGGAGATAGGAAGTTTTCATTCTTCAGCACAAAAATTGTTATTGTTTTCGATAGGAGGCAGACCAAATGCCCATCTTTTGATATGTTGTGCCTTTCTTATAGCTCCATTGATATTCATAAAGCTTTTCGTTTAGAAAATTAGGGTTTTATGTTAATTTTTCTTCTACGTACACTCACACATGTCCTGTGCCTAAAAACCCATTTAAATGGCACGGCTATTCCTATAGATTCCTATCTCCGTAGTGTATTATTTTCGGAAACACCAGCCTCCTTAAAATTTTCCTAGTAACGAGGTTTCCGTCTTTCTACTTGAGTAGTCTTTGTTATAACCAACGGCTGTATTTCGACAGCTTATTTAAATGTTTCTTGAAATTTTATTTACCAATAGCTTGATCAGTCTCTTTTCGAAAACAAACTTTCGAACTAATGAAACTTGGAGCTGATGAAGCTTTGAGTTTGGAAGACTCGAAGATTCAAAGACGCCACATACTGCGATACGAAATTGCTAATTCCAGGATGTCGAGCAGAGTTCCTGGGCGCCATGTCCGGAGCGGCATGGACCTGCACGACTGAGCAGCAGCGAGGCTAATAATGCAAGAGTTGAGTAATTGGATTGCCTAACTACGAGCTACGGGCTTTCCGGCAACAAGAATTTTTGTCGATCACTGATGCGAGAAATAAGCCGGGGAATATCATCCAACTGATGGGTGCGGAGTCAAGCAGCCATGCATGGGACCTTGTTCCGAGGCCTTTCCAGGCCATCGTTCTGCATGAATTAAAGGACGAATTAAAAATGAAAGGACGGGAAACTTAGTTTCTTAGAATATGTTACATAATTGTCTTTTAAGACAATATATAGCCATTGATTTCTGATCGAATTGCAGATCAAAGGCTCATATTTTTGCATGACTTGCCACCGGTCACAGTCACGCAACAAATGCTTTTAAAGTAAGAAAGTCAATACACTGTATGTAATAAGGAACTTTTTCGCAATTTAAACAACTGACAAAACTTGTTCAAAGATCAATGGAGCAACGAATCAGGCAATGTATAAGCATTCGACCTGCTTCCCATAAAACAATCACAATTTGAAAAATGAAAATTTTAATTCTCATTAGTGTAATTTAGGGAAAGCCCAGACTCGGCATTCGACTTTTCTACATTTAGTTTCTTAGAAACCCTTTTTCCGTGTCAGTCCAGGCTTGCATGCCAACATGAAGCTTCTATATTTGGCTATTTTATTTCAAGACTTATTAGTTATTACGTAACACAGTAATTGAAAAGTGGTTAGCTTACTGTACGCCGTACTTGTTTGGGGGCAGTGATAGCGGAAGAATAAATAAATGTAAGAGAGTTGGAAACCCTGGAGATTACGCCGGGTTAGCGTTTGTACTTTTTTATCTGACGCTCGATGAGAAACAGCTCTCCCATGTAAGGTGAGTTCCGTTGTAAGCTTATTGCAGTTTTTTATCAGCGCAACGAATCCACAATATTGAACAGATACATGCGAAAAGCTGCAATCAATCCTGCTATAATGCTGGGAAAGGTAAAACGAAGCAGCCTTAGCCGTGTAGATGCAGGGAGTTGCAAATGCTGAGTAAATCTGATGCAGTGGTTGCTTGTTTAACCAGCTTCAGTTTCTCTCGGGTCGTGCAAACCTGTGCGGTGAAGACGGGATTCAACAAAACAAGAGTAATGAAGACGGGCATCCCATTGACGAGTTGGACATGGCAGTCTGTCATGTCAACTGCTCCCCAGCACTGTACGATGTATGTATTTATTGGATTTGAAGAACAAACTATCTGACAGTTACAAATGTAGCTGCTATTCAGTTAATAAGCTGTCAAGAAAAACCCAGTACAGTGTAGCATCCTTCCAGTTAAGTACGCTGTCCATGACTAGAAATTCGGGCAGGATTTTACTCAGACTTGTCTGGGATATTAGCGATGATAACCGGAAGTTCTATCAGAGTTGATGCGGAATTAATTATGTGCTGGCATTATTTGGTTGCTTAGAATTCAATGATTTATAATTTTACTCTTGTAGAAATGTGAACCAAACAACAGTTTTAAGAAATCGTTGAATGCTCAGCGTCGCTCTGAGCTCCTTGCGAGAAAAATCTCGAATTCGATTCTGTCTTCCCAATAGGCTTATACTATGGGAAATCTCCCGATCCTCAAGTTAATTATAAAATGGCCAACTCACTTCAACTCGGAGTGACCGAAATCCAAATCCGCTGAAAAAATCCTAGCAGGGGATAATATAAGCACGAGTAGATAAAATAGATACGAAATCGATAGGAATCCAAAGGACAGTAAAATCTGTAATGAGTACGAATTCCCAGTGGCAATGCGCCAACACTAATCTAGGTTGTAGCCCAGTGGTCAGAGCGTCAGACTCACGACTTGAAGGTCGGGGGTTCGATTCCCCACCCCACTGGAACAATTTGTGTCCTTGAGCAAGACACTTAACTCTGCATTGCCTCAGTTCACTCAGCTGTAAAATGGGTGCCCGCATTAGCTGGGGTAATTGAGGGTGTGTGTGGCGACCCCCCCCCCCCTTCAATCCTTGGACTGAACAGCCGTACGCAGGCTTCAGATGCGCCGCGCAATAGCTGCGGCTGAGCTGTCGGTTGCACATCTGTCTATTAGGGCAGGTGTGATCAATTATTATTATTAAGCTATTGTGGCTGTCCGAGGTCCGAGGGTACCTGCAGTTGAGGCTTTTCGGTGCTAGGGGTGCCAGTGTTAGTGATTATTTAGTGTCCGAAAGAGAGATAAAGACTCCTGGATTACTCTAACTGATTCATTTCAAGCTGACAAGGAAAATTAATAAAATACAATAGAACATCAGGGATGTCACGTATAGCATTGATTTATAGTACACGAGCACTCTTGCGCTGAACCCCCTGTCTCCATCTCAGAGCAGAGTTTAGTTGCTAAACCATGCACCCAAGCGTCTCTTTGGCGCCTAGT
This sequence comes from Macrostomum lignano, assembly GCA_002269645.1. Lineage (NCBI taxonomy): Eukaryota > Metazoa > Platyhelminthes > Macrostomidae > Macrostomum > Macrostomum lignano. The sequence goes on from NIVC01004486.1 coordinate 31,528, forward strand.
CTAATTGAGTAAGTGAAGCCATGCATTTACTCTTTCTAGTTGCAGGTGTTTCGCAACTCTCTTGATGCTCTCCTCTCCTATGCTTCATTCCCGCCATGTATTCCCGCCCCCAGGGGTCAACACCCGAAGCACGATTGGAAAGTCAGGGACGCTGCTGGGATTCAGAACAACAATCTGCCTGACTCAGATTGAGACTACTCACTGACTGACTTAAGGCAAAAGTGCACAATTGAGCAGCTCAACTGCTGTCAGTACCAGAAGAACGGAGAAAAACGGAAAATAAAGAACTGAACTGAAAACCATTGACCATCTGGTTGGGGAGACAGACAGCACTCTATACTCCAACGGGAACTCAAATTGGCTGAATGCATGGCCCAATAGTCACCTGGCTCACACTGCCCGGATATTTACCCAAAATTTAGTCCCTAAAATGTTTGCCCGCATTATCTCCTCGCCATCTCGCCTCTCCAATATTTGAACAAATGTTTGAACGCCAAGCATAGATAAGAAAGTTCAAGTTTCCGGGTACATAATTCATGCTGTAAGCAGCTAAAGAGTACACAGAACCTCCATTTTTGCAGAAGCGCTAGAAAGGCAAGGTCTTGAACTCCCTCGGGTCTCCGATCAGGACCGCACCGAACATCTGCCTAGAAATGTACTTTCACCTTGTTTATCCATCAACAGCAAAAAAGACAATTCAAAGAGAGTTTAAGTAGAATTCATTTCGATATATTCCCAAAGAGACAATTGTTTTCTGTATTTTGAAATATGAACAGCCAGTGGACAACGGCTAGGCAGTACAAAAGCACAATCTCCACAATTCCAACTTGCTTGCTCAAATAGAACACGAATGGTTTGGTTAAGACTGCAAGCATGGCAACTGCAAAGCTGGACTGCCAGAGACAAAATGTCATGCTTTCTTTGTGACGTAAAAACTCGATATACAGTTTATTGCAGTCCCGACTGCCGTTATTGCAATCCCAATTGCCGTTATTGAAGTCCCGACTGCCGTTATTGCAATCCCAATTGCCGTTATTGAAATCCCGATTGCCGTTATTGCAGTCCCAATCGCCTCTATTGATTTCCATTAATTCCCATTATACCTAAATATATACGAAATGCCACTCGAACTAGCAGTCAAAAGTACTCAAAACGGCCTCAAATACAAAGGAAACAGTACTTGCTACACAAACTTGGTGGCAATGGCCAATAGCTTAGTATAGTCTAGTTTGGGATTGCGATTAGCCCGAAGGAAGCTGGGCACAGGCGCCAGAATCCGGTTGCCAAGCGGCTGGCCTTCATCGTTCAGCAGCACCAGATTGTTGCTATCAAACTGCGGCCTGAGGGGACCTTCGGGTCGGCGGGCTCCGACAATGAAGCCGCGCCGCTTCTGGCCAAGAATGGCCACCATGACCATGTCGCCCGTGGCTGCCTTCAGCTTCTTGCCGTAGACGTGCATCACTCTGGGCGGCTTGCCTGCCTCCATGGCCCGGCGGCCCAGTTCGCTGTTGTCCACGACACGGAGTCGGGTGCGCCGCTGAATGTAGTCAAGGCGCGGCGTTGTGCTGCGGGGGGACAAGAAAAATGTACATGTAGCTCTGACCAATTAACAGGCTTGTTCCATCCTGACCAATCGGCAATCAGTAGGTCTGTTCCCTCCTGACCAATCAGCAATCGGCAGGTCTGTTCCCTCCTGACCAATCAGCAATCGGCAGGTCTGTTTCCTCCTGACCAATCAGCAATCAGTAGGTCTGTTCCCTCCTGACCAATCAGCAATCAGTAGGTCTGTTCCCTCCTGACCAATCAGCAATCAGTAGGTCTGTTCCTTCATGACCAATCAGCAATCGGCAGGTCTGTTTCCTCCTGACCAATCAGCAATCAGTAGGTATGTTCCCTACTGACCAATCAGGAACCAGCAGTTCTGCTCCCTCCTGACCAATCAGCAATCAGCAGGTCTGTTCCTCCTGACCAATCAGCAATCAGTAGGTCTGTTCCCTACTGACCAATCAGGAACTAGCAGTTCTGCTCCCTCCTGACCAATCAGCAATCAGTTGGTTTGTTCCATCCTGACCAATCACGCAAAAACTAGACCAGAGGGTAAGATCTGAAACGAATCAGCTAATCTGAGCTAATCTGAGTTAAGGTAATCCGAAACGAGTAATGGTTTTGATTGTTTTTATAAAAACATTTATCCAGCTTTCAGAACAATTTTCACTAAGCTCGAGTGGAGCATCCTACCCTTTCTAAGAAGTCCTTGGTTGAAATAATCGCAGACTGAGAAGTTAAGACAACTGAGGGTAGGGCAGCACAGCATGGAACTGGTAGAAATCCAGACATGAATAAAACTCTCCTAACATACGGGCGAAAGTAAATGCAGTCGAATGCAAGCAAAACTACTTAAGTAGATTAAAAATTCTACATCGGAGCCGGTAAGAGACGCCGCACCGGCAGAACAACCCCAGTGCAGCTTATTGAAAATGCATGGGACGGAGGCTCAGACTTAATACACTTATTACATTAAAAGAAAGCAACCACGTCTGATAGCTGATTTGATTAATTAATCCATATCTAATCAATGCAGCTGAGGTGGCCCCAAGTAACATCTGTGCCGCCCTGTCCCAACGCGCCGCCCACAGATCCCACCCACGTTTGCCATTTCAGACAGTTGTTTTAATTTAAACAAAAACGTCGGAAGTTTCTCGTCATTTTTCTTTAAAAAAGAATCACTAAAATATTGAAACGCTTTGCATCGGCCAGAAATATTGATTAAGTTTGCACAAAACCAAAATCAAACTGAAACTCTGCACGTGTATAGGGAATTCGAGATGATAAAAGGCGACAGACGGGCGGGAAAAGCAAATAGGAAACAAAAAGTGTAAACCCAAATCCGAGCAGTACTTAGCATCTCGCACAGAGTTTGTTGGAGCGAAAACAAGAAAAAGAGAGTTAAAGAAGAGATGCAGTTGAGCTTGGGCTTCTGGATTCTCTTCTCAGATTCAATTAATAGGGGGGGGGTCACTTCAGTAGCCAGTCAGGCAGACATCCCGTCCGTTCGGCCTTCGTAGTCCCCCTTCTTTCTAGAAGAATCTTATACACCCCAACTTTGCCAATTAGTTAAACTAGTTATACTTACAACTTAAACTAATAATAATAATAATAATAGTAATCGCTGCGACAGCAATAGTAAGAATACGGAGCATAATATAATAAAATTGTGACCCTACTCAACCCCATGGGGAGAGCCAACAGGCAAATTCCATTAGCAATGCCAGTACACTACATGTAAACCAAATATTTGAGAATCAAAGAGAAACTGCACACAGCAGGGAGGGAGGAGGACATTGATTTACGCGGAGCAAGGCTTGTGTTTACAAGGCTTCCTCGCTGGTCTGCCATTTATTCGTTCAGTCGTCATTCATTCGCTCATTCGTCTGTCAATGTTTCGGCGCTAACCTGTCAGTCTTCACTCTTCAAACGAAGGTCGGTTGCTGGGCCCGAATTCAAGGCCTATTTAGCAAATCGCTTGATTGCTTGCTCACAGAAGGAAGGTTTTTTGTTTTCGTCCCGGCTTTCATCGGAAATGCTAGGTAGACAATTTTTAAAAAGAAGGGATGTGGCTCGAACCAGATTTTGGATGAAGCAACGTGTCCATATGTTTGAACTAAAGATTCAAGGTCTCCTTGAGCTGGGTCTCTGAGATCCAGGCTTATTACACCAATTGCAGGACACACAGAGAGATTAATAATTGTTAAGGAGAAGAATCTGGTAGATAAGAATGCGACAAGCTATAGGGATAAGCAATAGAAAAGTTGTGCACTACGCTCGTAAATTCGCTCTCTATTTTGTGCAGCCAGTGGAGGCAATTTTACCAGCAGCAATCCTAACACGACACAGATATAGGTAGAGGCAATCTGCTACTTAGGAGCGCAAAATGTAAGCGGTAAAGTTCGATGAGGAAACGATGTCAAGTGAATGATTGACAGCAGCACGGAACGTATATTTTCAAGCGAATTCATCCAGCAATGGAGGGGGTGGGACTAAAAGCTGCTGGCAGATAAGCGCGAGATTAAACATTAAAAGCAAGGGCAAGAAAAAACAAGCACAGGAACGGAACGAACACGCAGCGGCTCGATGGGCTTAAAATCAATTGCTGCAAACTTATTACTGACTTCCGCTAACGAATGTCAGACAAAATCTCACAGCTTGGCAAGGTAGGCGGCCAAATTGATTAGTAGCTACAGTACCATAGATAGCTAAAGCTGTATATATAGACCCCTTAGCAATTGGGTCCCATCGGTGCAATTATGAATACTCATAATTGAAGAGCATGCAGCTGTGCAGATACATATTTTCCATCGACACTGGGTTTCAAATCTTTTAAGAAACTGACAAGTTTAATTTTGCAATTTTTATTATGAATTTTTCTCGCGTTATTGCTTGTCATTCGGGTCTACGACATTTGACTGACTGCCTTTTGACTGTGTACATGTCTTGGGGGTGGGGGGTACTACTAAGGGATTCCGTATGGCGCGATTTTGCGAAGGTCCGTCGGGCTGATGTCGGCCTCTAGCACCGCGGCAAGGTGCTCCCTCGGGGTGTACCACCTCCCCCGGGGTGTACCTCCAGCGGGGTGGGTGTCCAGCGAGTGTACCTCCAGCGGGGTGGGCCTCCCGCGAGTGTACATCCGGCCGGCTGGGCGTCCAGCGAGTGTACCTTCAGCGCATGGGCCTCCCTCGGGGTGTACATCCGGCGGGGGGATTCCCGCCCCTCCCACCAATGTCGTGTGCACGCGGTTAGTGTAGGAAGGAAACCCCCGATGCTGACGCAGCCCTGTACACTGAGCAACCGGCCCCCCATGCGGGGGACAGAGAGCAGCCCCTGTAGCAGGAGGGGTAGTGCGTGGAGAGCCGCCATCCCCCTGTAGCAAGGGACAGATAACAGGCGGCCCCCTGTAGCAGTATGAGGTGGGGTACAAAGAGACACGGGGTGCTGGGACAGAGAGTGCGTGGAGGCACCCTGCGCTGCCCTGGCATGTCGCAGCACGCGGCGTGGACAGAGAGGGAGTGTGAGTCACACGGAGGGACAGAGAGCTTCCCCAGGCCGGGGTGGTAGAGGGACAGACCGGCGGTGAGTGATAGAGAGCTCCCCCCAGGCTGCAGAGGGACAGACAGGCCGCGAGCAACGTGTTAATGCAACCATAAATAGAAGCAGTGTACAAAACCCTCTGTATGGAGAACATGGAAGAGGGTATAACTGATAACCCCTATTTCAGCAACGAGAGCGTGCGCGCCAGATTACCCCTCATTGAAAGATTGTTATCAGACACTAGGAAAAGAATCGAGGGATTGACCGCAAAGGAGCGCTTAGAATTCACGTATCTAGCCCGGCTGGCATTCGTAACTGAAGTAAACATTGAGGAGAGAGAGGTGGCGTTGACTTGGGAGGAAGCAGAAGAAGCGATAAAAACCCGGTCCTGTATGGTCACAGCCAATCTATGGAGTGCGGCAATACACCTCAATGACACGAGGGGGTTAATTGACACAGAGTTTGTTAGACAAGTTCACACACGCGTGTGCAGAGGACTGCTCCCGAATGCAGGATCGTATAGAATTAAGCACGCCAAGCCAGCAGGCGCGAGTATGTATTACAGTGCCCCAGAAAATATTGAACGGCAGCTGGTAAAATTAACTAGAGACATAAAAGAGCCACAAATCTTGCGTGATGCAGTAGTGACAGGAGCATATTTCCTAGAAAAGTTTCTCACCATACACCCCTTTAGCGACGGCAATGGTAGAACTGCTAGGTTGTTATTATCAAAGTTGATCAACCGGATTCTGCCAGAACCCGTATCATTTGCGTATGCAAATAGAGACACATATCTCAACTGTCTTTACGAAGCGCGCAGCAGCAACCGGGGGCTCCTAGCGGCGTATTTACTTTTATCAATTGAGAGAACTGTTCTACAGTGGAGGGAATGGTTGGAAATCTGTTCAGACGGCAGCCTATAAATAAATAAAATTGGTATTTCTCAACAATATCGAAATGTACTGGCAATCGGAAATAGTGTACACCCACGTTGACAACGCAGTGCTGGAAGTGGGATATTGGGACCCAAACAAACCGCGTTTCCGCATCCACTGTCAAAACTGTAGCTGTCCAGGAGCCGTGTTTAGTCGAGCACAATGGCATCGAATGAAATTTCTGGGCACTAGCTGCACAGATTACGATCTCGGAGGCGGCGCATCTATCAAAGTTATCGACGGGAAGCGCCTGTACGTAAAAGGAGACTGCGAATTTCACCTGTCAGACAAAATACTTTGTGCAGTTGAAAAGAATAGAGTCGACAATTTCTTCCACTATTTCTTTCTCGACGAATCTGACGAGTCAGAGGAATGAGCTGGATTTCTCGAGACTACCCGCTTTTATCGAGCAAAGAAAGGGCAGAGTACGAGACCCTGAAAAAGTCCACAGACTGGTTATGCATTTGTCACGGCAAACCAATTCCCGAACGATTAGTCACCTTTAATGTCGAGGTAGACGAAATTGGGCAAGGGCCTTACAGCACCCAAGAATATACAGATGCCCGAATTGACTACTACTTTAGAGACAAGATGCATTTCAAAGCCAATCTTCAAAGAATGGAGCAGATAATTGCCCCAATATTACAAGAGGATCATCGTGAGAAAATACGGTACCGGAATCACCAGCCGATTGCTCCCTCGTGGACAGAACACCAAAGGATTTGGCGACCTAAACACAGTAGACCAGTGCTAGCGAAGTTGACTATCAACCCTCACTGCAGCTGCATTAACGACACGCCTCAAACCCCTCGACCAGAAGATCGAAACAAAAGGTTTATTTTTTCCGGATTTCCAACACCGGAAAGTGTCGTTAAAGAAGCACTATAACAAAAACGCCCAGCCACCCCACCCTCCGCCCAAGGGTATATAAGGAGGCGCTCAGGGTGTGAGACCCACTCTCAGCAACAGCAGCAGCAACATGGATACCGTTCAAGACTACAATAGTGTTAGGATCGACCTATTCTCTCTCAAGTCGAGAGGTCCAAGCTACAACGGAACCGAGACGTACGACATTGAGTACGACGAACAGGGCCCTCTCTATCTTGCCAATGCGACGCCCGTACTGATTGTCAAGGGTGTGAGAACCGACAATGAAGGCCGCGAATTCATCATTCTTTCCCAAAAGCACTTGGAGAGCTGCATACCAGAAGCGTTCAATTCCGTGTGTCACCAGCTCTCTATCCAAGGAATGGCGCTATTGGGGTACAACCCCACTTTTGGCTGCGACAGCGCTGCATTCGGATTGGCTCACGACTTTAAAATGTACGACAAGAGCGGCAAGTTGTGCACCGACTACAAGAACAAGACGGGCTACTATAGAGTACTGTTCGCCCTAGACACGGCGGTGATTCACGACTCGGTTCTAACCGCGGTACCAAAAATTCAACAACTGCAATTCATAGAAGCTCCCAAGCAGGCGTTTGACCGCTGCTACTGGATTCCACCGTTAAAAATCAAGGTAGGACGCAAGCGCGGAGCTGGTGGAGCTGAGCGGAAACAAAAGCAACCGAAAAACCGCTTGCAGAACGTCGTGTGCGTAAACAGGGTGTTTTGCGCAAGGTGGAACCACCTACCGAACTTGGACTGGGCGCGCGCTAGAACGTTTCATAGACCCCGGGCATTGTACAACCTGAGGATCGGAAAGTGTACAATAAACTTTTTCAAACGTTCATTATCTGCCATTGTTTTTGGTTGCCAATCAACCAACGATGTGCTGCGTCTTTTTGCTCAATGTAAACCAAACTCTGTTGTTATCACTACCGGTACTTATCGTGCAGAAGTTAATGTTAAGCCAAACTTTTTCCGCCTTGCCAACTCGAGCTCGCGCTGGGTTGAGTGGGAGAGTGAGGTATTCAATGGGCTTGTAATAAAGTCCCCATTCCGCAAGGCCAAGTGCCTGCTGTGCGGAAAGAATGGTCGGTTAGTGTTCCTAGGAATACGAAACTATGACGAACTGTGTAAAATGTACGACCACGTGACTGCTATTCTGCAACTCTAATTATGCTTTGCTTATAAATAAACAAAATATGCACATGTATGCACGCAATGCTTACCACCTTAATAATGACAAACGGAATTTCTCGTCTTTGTTCTTGCCGTCGCGAGCTAGAGGAGCTCGGTGACGCGCGACCACATCGAAGGAGGGCCATTATTAGGGGAGCCGATAATGAGTTGATGCAGTGTCTGTGCGAGTTAAGCCACAATGTACTCAAGGGCAATATCGATCTATCCCCTAGACAGTTTGCAAGGTTGAAACGTTATAGAGAAGCCCTGCATGACATGGCCGACAAAAAACTGTCTATAAATAGGAAGAAGAATATGATACTATCGGACCCTCAAGTTGGAGGATTCCTACCAATTCTCGCCAAGATTGCTGCTCCGTTAATCACTGGACTGTTTGGCGTCTGCTAGGACAACGACGTTGAAAATGGACAAGTACGTTGTGGTCCCCGAGGAGGAATTCAATCAGCTTAGACAGGGTACTCCGCGAGAAATTGCCCCAAAATCGGAGTACGAAAAACTTGTAGAGTACAATGCAAAGCTACAGACCCAATTGGCTAAAGTAAAACCCCAAAAGACGACAAAGCAGCTATTTTCTGATAGGCAACAACGTATATGGAATATACTAACAGAAAAGCACCCCAGCCTAAATTACAACCAATCGTGGGAAGTCGTTTTTGATGGTGAAACTTGGGGTGGCAGCAACGTTTTTGATCTTCTACAAGCCGTCACCACCAACACTAATAATCACCCGAAATATTCGACCGCTTTCTGGGCTCTGCTAGACAAGGCCCGTATACCAATGTCTATGCTCGGTCGGAAACAGCTCCCTGTGGAGGAAAAGAAGGTTGACCATATGGTTGGTACCGATGATTACCGCGATGAATATGAGCACACAATTGCGACAGACACCCGCGATTTAACGACCACGCGCAACAAAGGTGTAAATGCTATGCCCAACTTGTGGATCAAGGTGCCGGGATGGGTAAATATCACGATTACCAACTAAGACCGCCCGGAACCGAAAATACGATACTCTTTATAAATAGAACCCTAATCCATACATAACCGCGCCCGGCGGTCATGGGCGCAGCAGCCGCCGCATCAAAGCTTTGTGTAGACAACTCCCCAGCCGACATTACGTGCAACTATTCATGCTGTGCATCCACACTTGTTGTCAATGAGGGCTCTAACCGCTCTTCGTCGAGTTTACGAACAAGGAGCCGCCGCTTTTTCAAATGCTGCCCGTGTCTATCAGGAGGCCAAACGTCTGGCGCCAAACCTGACAAGACGCCAAACCAGGGAATGGCTAGAAACCCAACCGAGTTACACCCGTCACCGGAGAGTCAACAGGACATTTAAAACGGGAAAAGTAATGTCGGGAGGATTCATGGAAACTCTACAAGCCGATTTGATGGACATGTCGCGATACAAACGTTGGAATGACGGACATAAATATATACTAGTTGTTATTGATGTGCTTAGTAAGCAGGCTTTTTGTAGGGCAATTAAACTAAAGAGTGATACCCCCGCAGCGTTTGAGTCAATGTTGGCGAATGATTTCCCTGCCCGCCCCCTTTACCTGCACGTGGATCGGGGTACCGAGTTTTATAATCAGCGAATGCGCCGCATACTAAAAGACAATAATGTTAAAATGTACAGCACCAACTCTGTGTACAAGGCAAACATGGCCGAGAGGCTGATTAGAACTCTTCGAAAGCGTCTGGCTCGCTACTTTGAGCACAACAACACGTGGCGTTGGGTTGACTACTTACCCAATTTGGTAGGTAATTACAACAACACGACGCATTCTACTATTGAGATGAAACCGTCAAGTGTAGGGTTCCACAATCAGAAGCGTGTGTGGGAAAAGCTCTACCCGGATCAGCAAAAAGACGACCCGTATATAAAAAGGGGGATTTTGTGAGAATTTCGAAATCTCGCCGGGCATTCGACAAGGAGGCGTACGACATGTATAGTGAGGAGGTGTACATTATATCCAAAGTTTGTCCTGGACCCCCACATTTTTATCGTATTTCTGATTTGTCTGGTGAAGTGATTGAGGGACGGTTTTACTACAATGAACTGTCCAAATCTACCCGACCCGAGCGTTTTGTAATCAATAAAGTTTTGCGTAGAAACGTGTTAATAAATGGTGTTGCGCACCATTACGTTAGCTGGCGCGGTTATCCCGACACTTTTAATTCATTTGTACCTGTAAATGAAGTTATAAATATACGTCAACGTAATAATAACTAATGCATGGCTACCATGCATCTCTTTCTGCCTAGCAATGCGTGCCCGAGCACTATCCCGAAAATAATCCGGCTCATTATTTTATTAATTTACCGGACACTCTCCACTTTCCGAATCATGAGGTTTGCCTCGAACGGATCTACTTTACCAAAGAATTTGAATCTTTCAAAAAATCTATACCGATCACCATTCGCGAACAGGAGGGCCTCTTGACGGCTTCGTCGTTTGCAAACCTTTGTCTCGCAGCGGGTCTGAAAACCCCTGAAGAATGTATTTCCGGCTTTCTAAACGGTATCCGATACGTTGAAGGGGATAATAAGAAAATTGTCTTTTTAAGAACATCCCCAACCGCCTTTATGATTGTGAATACTTCAAAATCCACCGTCGGCATCAAATTCCCGGATACCCTACCCAAGGTGTTTAAACTAGTCGCCGGCTTCGAGTCTAATGAGGATCTACCTACTGAACTCGTATTACACGCGGGGTGTGCAGCCTCCATCACCGCAGTTGTTGAGGAACCGACTGTGCAGTCAATGGACCATGCTCCAATAATAAGACAAGTTACTAGCGCAGCGTCTGATCAAATATTTTTTATGCAGGGAGGATACTATAGTACACCTAAAAGAATGGTGGAGGAACTCAACAATTTAATTTGGAAACGGATCAAAGATCTCATAGCGGCTCCAGCACCTAGAACGGACTTTTTCGGATACAGCGAAGTTACGAATAGGTGTTATTACATTGGCTCGATGGATTACATGTTTGGGCTGGGGCGCTTGACCGGCATGCTTGGTTTCCCAGAGCATGATTATACAACCCCATTTTTCGGTATATCGGACTTTGGGGCAGCCACATCAATGGAATTAACCGGTGGAATACAAACAATGTACATCTATTCGAGCATAGTCGATTCTGTTATTGTAGGAGACGTTAAAGTTCCTCTGTTGGGAGCTATACCGATGGATCCCAAAGTTCAGGGCGGTCGCGAGTACTACGAGTTTGTCAATCCGGCATATCTACCGCTGGTTAAGCACCCATTCAAAACTATTGAAGTACAAATTAACGATGATATGGGCAGGGATATGACAAAAGTAATGAGGGGCAAGACCGTCTTGAGCGTTAACATCCGCGAAAAGAAGCTATAAATAAACAGCACAGCCTCAGTAAACTATATCCTAGTGCTTAATCATGCCTTCTATTCTGATTGGTGGAGCTTTGCCTGTTTTCGCGGGCGCCCAGAGGGGCAACGGTTTGTTTGGAAGCATTGCCCGCTTCGCGCTGCCAATTCTAAAGAGTTTTGGTAAAAACGTTCTCCGTCATGGTACTAGAGCCCTAGCAACTACTGTTAACGATAGCCTCGAGCAAGGAGGCAATTTGAAGGAGTCTGTCCTGCGCAATTCTGTTCAGGCTGCCAAGGACGCCTTTAAAGACACGGTTACCCAAAGGGGTAGCGGACGAAGAAGAAAAAAGGCTCCGAAGCGTCTCAATTCAGACATTTTCAGCACTATAAATAAAAAGCCCCGCTTCAATTAGATTCGCCGAATCGAGTCTGTCTACTAAACATGTCCGAGTGTCTGTGTACAAAGTCCGAGTTTGAGCTCTTTGCCCCTCGAGCCCACCAGATTGCCGCTGTAGGTTCAACTACTGAAGAAATCCACCGGTTGCCAGCGTCGAAAATGCGAGTGTGGTTGAGTTTAGAATTGTGGGCGGCGAGACGTTTGTCGATCTTAATGACATTGATCTCGAGATTAAAGGTTGTATTAAAAGAGCTAATGGAGCCGATTTGGCGGCGGATTCAAACGTGGCGCCAATCAATTACCTCTTGGAGACCATGTTCAAAAACGTGTCTCTTTCCATAAATGGTACACATATCGAGTCTAGCAACAACAACCATGCCTACAAGGCGTACATTCGTACATGCTTGAGTTATGGGTCTGATTCAAAGTCTAACCAACTGCGGATGATGGGCTACGCTAAAGACGCTGGGGGTCAAATGGCTGCGGTTGGAAATCCTGGCTTTGTAACTCGCAAGGCGATGGCTGCCGGTTCTCGAACATTTCACCTGTATGGCCCTCTTAGTCTCGACTTTTTTGTCACCAACGATCGTATGCTGCTACCCTACACTGATATGGTGGTTACGCTCACTCTGCAAAATTCGGGATTCGTTGTAGAGAATCACGCCGAAGGGTTGATGCAAAGTTGGTTCTTCAAAGTGCAAAATTACACGTTCGTCGGGTAAAGGCTAACCCCCAACTGGCCTTGGAGATTGAAGAACAGCTGGCAACTCAGAATGCAGTCTACCCCATCGAGCGCCTCGTTGTACACAACACCTCTGTCGCTGTAGGAGTTCGCGACGTGTCAATCAATAATATTTTCCCGGAGCAGAAGCCTAAACTTGTCATTATGGGGATGGTAAATAGTGCCGCATATAACGGGGTGGCTACCCATAATCCGTTCAATTTCGAGCCATTTGGGGCTGACAGTGTGGCCCTGTACAAGGACGGTGTCAGTCTGTGCGGTCAACCATTCACTCCAAGGTTCGCTGCCCAAAACTATGCTCGCGAATACGCCATGCTGTTTAAGAGCCTAGGGAAAATGAATCGCGATTTGGACATTGACCTGTCATAT